>VWYO01011283.1:288740-306518 GCA_013400275.1 Rhadina sibilatrix
AATTTAAAAAGACTGAAGCCACCAAAGTCTCAATGTCAAGCCAGCCTCATTTACTTCTGCTGGTTTATCTTTAATGCTTTACTTACTGCTGCACTGTTAATATTTGAAAGTTAAAAAGCCCCACTGGTCTTTTCCAAGGAGCTGTTTTTTGAACATTATCTGATTATGCATTACATTATCTTATTTTATTACATTTAAGTTTTCCTAATAGGTTCCAGGAGGAAGAAAAGAGCTGAAGTTTGAAGTGTTGTTGTGTGCTAGATCAGGGGATATAAACAGAGCTCTTAACTCCTGTGGAGTTTAGAGAAAGGAAGGAAATGCTTGACAGGCCCTTAGCACAGCTGTACTTTACCAGCAGCTGGAAGGTGAAAGGCTTTTTTTTTTTTTTTAATTTGGCTCTGCATTTCTTGATCACCGTGTTCTAGCCCGAAGGATAACTTTATGACTGTGATATAAACATTGGAAAGAAAAGCAGTTTTAGTGAAAAAGCTTGACAGTCTCTTAACTTAGAGCAGCACTGGCCATTAGAGTTTGTGTGCACACTTGTGTGTGGGTGGAGAGCTTGATAATGACAGATACTGGACATCATTTCTCTAAAAGGCTGACCTTGAAAAATCATAGCATCAATAAAGGATACACAGCTCTAAAAGCTGTAAATGTCAAACAACGTGTACCTTAAGACACACTGATGTACAAGACTCTGAAATCTTATCCCTGCAACTTCTGGAGCAGTCTCTGCTAGAACAGAAGCAATGTTGAGAAATTGTGTGAGACAGAGAGAGGTAGAAATTTTGATGCCAAAGAATGCTAATTAGCCAAGTATTTTAAGTTCTGGTTAGCTTTTTATCTTAATATTGCAAAGCTTGTGTTTTCAGAACTGAGTGAGGAGTTTGTCAATTTTTTCATCCTCCTTGACTAGATCTTGCAAAGATTTAGACACTTAGCAGGGCATTATTTTATATGTTCATTGTAATGTTTAGGAACGTGTGTTTTAAAGTGTGTACTTTAATTCTGCTAAATATGGTGAGGGGCCTTTCTTTTTTTTCCAAAATATGTACCTGTATTTCAGTTGTGAGCTGTTTGAGATAGAACATGTCTCTCTACTAGATGAGATTAGTAGGAGATGACTTAGGGATTAAGATTCAACATGGGATGATAGTAGGGCCACAAAGTGCTTCAAGCTGAATTTTGGAAGTATTTGAGGTCAGCAGCTTTTCCTCTAAAAATCAGAAGCAATTGCTCTTGCATGTCTTATGTGGTCCAGCTGAGGGATCTTTATCAAAATAGCAATTAGTTAATTTTCTGAATGAGGAAGACCTATTTACTGTTAGTGAGGAAAAAGAAAATTCTGGATGGGAGAAAGAAATATGGATTGAAGACTTTCTATATGAATATGAAATAGGATTTCAGGACATAACCTCTGTATGAAATTAAAAACATTTTTCTTCTAATGTAAAAGGGTGGGCCAAGCTGTGGACAAATAAGAACTACTTGTTTTTCTGAAAAATTTATGAAGGCCAGATTTTTATGTCTTTATATATATGTATATATAAATGTATATGTATATGTAGTATATGTATGACTTCTACAAGTATACATACACATACATATATATGGAGCTGTTAAAATACATGTGTGCATATACATGGTATCTTGATTTATGAATATAGAAACACAACTGTACACTTAAACACTGAAAATTAGAGATTTAAGACTTTTTCTAAGACCCTGCTTTAGAAGATAAGCCCTCAGGGAAGAAAGGAGGTGTGTTCAGCTCTTCTAATAGAGGCTGGAGTCTTTTGCTCTGCTTTTGGAGCCTTCCTGATGCCAGCAGTGTTGCACGGGTTCTCCTCTGTTAAGCTGATATCAAGAGAAGCAGACTCAGGGGAGCCAATTGTATTCGTTTAGGCTAATTCTGCTTTAGCAGCATCTTGAGCACTGCTGATGAAAACTAAGAAGATTAAAGTCCACATAATCTGGGGATCTTTATGTAAGTGAAGTTCAAATTACCATAAGCTCTTCAAATCATTGATCTGAGGATCAGTAAGAAGGGAAGAATAACTTAAACAAGCTCAACCTGCAAATCCATGTCTTTGGGTCTTTTTTTTTTTTTTTTTTTTTTTTTTTTTTTTTTTTTTTTTTTTTTTTTTTTTTTTTTTCTTTCCTTTTTCCTCTTTTTTTTTTTTCTTTTCCATTTTTCCCCTATTTTTTTTTTTTTTTTAATAAAACCCTTTCAGGATTCTTTACTATAAGAAAATAGGTTTTGTTCTACCTTCCTAGGGAAAAGGAGCTGCACAACTGTGTCTCTTGCTCAGTGAACATGTGGTTGCACTGGATTGATGGAGGCTATTAAATGGTGAAAGCCACTGATTGATTGTTTTAATGCTAGCATACTATTACAATAAAGATTGCTTTTGAAATAGAAATCTGCTTTAATGGCACTACCATGTTACTGACTAAGGGTATTGTAGCTTCTGATTTTTTGTATTAATTAGAAATGAGGGAATAGATTGGTGGTGCTCTGTGGATATGTACAGATACACAAGAAACAAGCCAGCAGGCCCTAAATACCCTTGAGTTGCACAGGTTTTCACCCTATGTAATATTGGCAGACTTGCAACAACATTTCTGTGGATTTCTGACCTTATGCTGGCAGTAATTCTACTAATATTGTGTCCTTTTATCTGTTACCATTATCAGTTCTGTAGCCCTGCTCAGGGATTTGAGGTGACATCTGTATGGGATGGTCCTTCAGTGCACATCTGCACCACTGACATCCTCCAGAATGGAGTGGTCCCATCCAGTCTGCCTGCAGTGACAACCAAACCATGCCAGGGAATCACTGGGAAGAGTGGTAATGGGCTTGGGTCAGACCATTTCAGAAGCTTTTTCAAGTGGACTTCCAGTGCTCAGAACATTTTCAGGGATGGTTTTATTAAAGTAGGAACTTAGCCTGTGCATATGGCAGGTGAATTTAGAGCTCAGGCCATAGCCATGTATTTAAAAGTAGACAAATTAATTGCCTTTCTGAAATATTAGATGTTGATGATATTATGTAGTTAATGTTGTCACTTAAAGGAAATACATTGCTTTTGTTCATTAAAATAGATTTTTTGAGGCGTTTTTCCAAGGGCATAAGAAGTTTGTCACAGATAATATTTGCCAGTGAAATGTTTTTATTGCAATGAATGCATGTTAGGAAGGTAGAGGGGGCTGGCCATCTGTAAGGAATTCCTGCACTACCAGTTGAGGAACCAGCCCCTACTCCAACTTCAGAGGGTGAGATGTTTTATGAATAAAGTGAAAATTCTCCTTTAGGAAGAATGGTTGTGGTTTTTTTTCCTTTCTAAATCTCTACTGCTGCTTTGAGATGAATTGCAGTGGATTACCATAATAATAACAATGTAACAGACCACCTAGATGTTGTTAATAATGAACTCGATGAAATACCATTTCTGGAATGACTTTTAAATGAGTGTCCTTTTTCTGCCGCAAGTAGAATGAGTTGTATCAGAGAGTGCAGAGTTTTTCTGTCACAGATCAGTTAAAGTACCTCTGAACTGCTAGGGAGGACTGTATAATCTGAATGCTGTCTGTGTACTGACTAACTCTGAGTCACCACTTTCAAGTAGAAATTGAGTCAGATATTAAATGCTTAAGACTGAGTGGTGATATGTTATTATGGTGCTTTTCATACTGTAGTGCAAGATTCAGTGTTTGAAAATGCGGTAATTTTGTGTGTTGAGCAGTGTGATATCAGTGTAAAGCCCACAGAAGTAACTGAAAATATTTTCTTTATTCAAAATTCAGAATTGCTATATTTCAGTACATCTACAGCTTATACATAAACACTGTATCTCTTCCAGAGAGGAGGATAGTTTTCCAAGAATACTGCTTATTTCAGTGGGGAGCAGGCATGGCTGGCAATACCAGGTTCTTCTCCCTGATAATGGGCAGTAAAAGACTCCTTTTGGGAGACAGTGTATCTTAAATTGGTCCTGTCTCAGGGCCAGGATGGGACCCACATGGAATGCCTGTAGAGAAGTATGAGGACGATTTAACTTCAGTGACACTTATGAAATGAATGTCCAGAATATTCTAAGGAATAATCTATCTTTTTGTTTTCAAGCACTGGGTGGAGGGGGAAAAAAAAAAAAAAGAGAGAACCTTGTTGTTTCATCTTCATTTAAATAATGTCCTTTTCTGGATACATAAATCTTATGTAAGTGTAGATTCCAATAGTTTGAATATGACTTCTTTTAAAAACCTTTAAAAGTGGCCTATGTTATGATACTTTCAGTTGTACTAAGTTGTTTTTTCTTTGCATGATTAATACCTGGGTCTTGTTTAGAGGCTTTAAAACATCAGTGGCTTCATATCCTTCAGTCAAAAGCAACTTCACCATCCACCTTGTATTTTTATTATCAAGGATGCAAAATATTCTACTCAAAGATGTTTCAATGTATTTTAAAATTAAAACAGACTAATTTTTTGTTGTTTTATGAGTCTTGAAGAGCCTGAAATTTTAGTTCCCTTGGCTGTCAGGAGGATCTGTCCGTGTGTGATCTCTGTGGTGCAATGCTTGATCTAACATGTTTTATTTACTGAAGGTTGCATAGCTTTCAAAATATAAAATGAACCATCCATAAAAGATAGTTATAGTATCCTAATTTCCAGTTTATTTAGTATGGCTGTGGGAGTTGTTTGTCTTAAGGAATCACATTGATCTGGTTTTGTCTGGGGATCTTATGAAACCAAAGCTAAGGAAAATTTTTTGTGGGAAAATATTCTTTGTCCTTCCAAACTATGGCAGAATCAGTTTTATGTTGCATAAAAATTCAAATGGAACAGCAAATTGGAACAATATTTTAAATGAATAATAATTGTGATTTTCTTCACTGCTTATGCTGTCATCTTTAATTGTACTGAGTTAATTTAGTATGACTTTCTTCATGGGAAAAACAGTCAGGTAATTTGCTCTGATATTAAAGGAAGATAGTGTGTATACAGCAAAGTGATGGTCTTTCATTACCTTTAAAGTCCATCAAAATCATTCTGTATCTTTAATGGATTCTCAACCACAACTTACTCTTGGTTTGTTTCATGTTCTGCTTATATAGCTTTAGTAGTAACTAAACCTAAGAGTGAGTGCAGATTAATTACATTCTGTATTCCATTTTATACAATAGCAGGTTCATCTTGTGTCACTGGGCCAGCCCAGAAGGGAGTATTATTTTTTGCAGTTTTCTTTTCTTTCTGAGTTCTAAGTCAAAGCACATGGAAGACTGTGATTTGATTTAGCTTCTGAAAGTGCATGACAGATTCATTTTTTGTGTAAAGCTCAACAGAAATAAAATAGACCTGTAAAAATTTTGCCCACAGGATATTTTGTTTTGAGAAAATGGCTTTCTTTTGAAGGGCATGAGCTAGAACATGGTTTTAATTCCTGTAGAATATGGTCCTTTTATAAATGTGTATTTTATTGCGAACACCGTGTGGTTACATGTATGTTATAAAGGCTGTTCATGCTAGCAGGCTCAAAAAGCAAATGCATACGTGTCTTTAAGCTCAGAGGAATTCCCACCCCCAAAATTATTAGTTTTTTTTTTATATTTTAGTCTTGACCTTTCTGTTTTCTCTCACAAGGAATCTATCCCTGAAGCTGTCGAAGGAGGTGGAGCAAGGAGAAGCCAGGTACCCTCGTGTCAGCCAGCTGGCTGGCAGCCCATCTGTGGAGTGGCCTTTCTCTGGTTTGGAAGAAGGTGGAGGCATTGAGTCTCTGCCCTTCAGATTGATGCTCCAAGACTGTACGGCTGTGAAGACACTGCTTCTGAAAATGAAGAGGGTTCTTCAAGAGGTAATCACCCACTTATTTGTTAGATTAATATATTTCACCATTAATGAGCTAGGCAGCAGAAAAGGGTCAGTAAAGTTTATGGACTTGATGTCTTTTAATATGTCTTGAATACATGGAATTGATGCAGATGTATAAATAGTCATGCCTCAACATGGTGAAGGTCAGAAAGTTTATACTTCAGCAGAATTTAAATGATTCTGCCGTCTTGGTGTCCAGAGTGTAAAGCTTTTTTTGAGCTTTTGCTAAAAAGGGGACGGGGAGGCCAACTGCTTCAGGTCAAAATACACTGTATTGTTTTCTTCCATTATTTTAGAGCTTTTTAGTTTTCTTGCTGCAGTTGTTGTCCATTATGAAGTTGCATGCAATTCATTTAGAGGAGAGATGCAGAGAAAAAAAGAATCTTTTAAGAAACAGTACTAAAAGGTTGCCAGCTTGCGTTTGTAAATGATGGCTGAAATCAGATTTTGTAGGCCATTCACTGCTGCATTCCTAACAATTTCAAGAGTCTTGTCTTGTCCTGTCCTGCTGTATTTGCCTGCTTCCCCTATGGACTGCTGGTGTTGCTTTGAAAATTTTCTGTTGTGTCTGTTTTTCTTTTGAATTGTAGAGAGAGAAATAAAATTATTTAGATTTTTTTTGTATACCTTACAGCTGTGCAGCCTTTACTCAGGTATACGCTGTGAACTTTCATCTCCCTTGTTAGCGAATCCTAGTTTTGCTTCTTGATCTACAAGAAACTTTTGTTTTTATCTATATAATTCATAGAAATACAGAATAATTTATGTTCAGAGGGCTCTCTGGAGGTCCACCTTCTCTATTCAAAGCAAGACCGGCTCAGAAGACGTTGCTCAGATCCACGTCCACTTAAACTTTTGGTACCTTCATGAGGTCTCCACATCATGTCTGGGTAACCATTCCAGTATGTGACTGTATCATTGTAACTTTTTTCCTGAAGATGGAAACAGAATTTCTCCTGTTGAAGCTTCTTATAATAAGGGTTGGAAATAATTTGGGAGGTTTTCACTGCTCACTTCTTGGTCACCGGTAGCTAATGTCAACCGACTGTTGTCCTATCTGATAAGGTTTGTCAAAGGTTTAGCCATGGTAGTTTGCAATTAGCCCCCCTAAACAGCATGGTTTTTGCTCCTTGGCAAGCCCCAGCCTTTCCAGTTTCCTTCAGTTCACTAGAAGCTTGATTTGTGCTATATGGATCCTTAATGCACTTCTGAATCCAGAACTGAAATCATTCATTCTCCATTAGTTGCTTTTTATATAACGTGAGACTATAAAGTGAATTTAAAAGATTTCTAACTTCATTTTATCTGGAAATAAGTAAGAATTATGATATTATATGGCATAGCAGTTCTAACATTCAGGTGGTATATATTGGCAGCATTCTCTGTTGCTTCTAATGTGAATAATTCTGTAATGCTCAGAAAAGGTCTTTCTTATCGTGATGGTAAGTGTAAGATTTTTAGTTTTAACTTGCAGAGTTCTATTAAACTTGTCCAACAATCTGTTGTTTTCTGTTCAGAAATATGTTACACCTTTCAGTACTTCATCTTTAAAAATGTTCACCAGGTGATGTCTACAGAAGGAACATAAGGTTTTCCATGTGCCTCACCGGAGTTTCATGTCCAGTTACTAATACTTCCTTACGTAACTCATTGATCTTAATTTTTAGTCTCATTCATTCAGTCTTTTACTCATTTGTTCCTTTGTACTATATAATTTTCATCACCCCAACTGTCTCTAACACACTGTGTCTCTGTAGTTTTCTTTCTGTCTTGTCCTATGAAATCAAAGTGGCCTTTTCCTAATCGTACACTTGGATGTCCATATGTGCTGTAATTTACCTCGAAAGAACCTGAGTAACTACTTAGAACAACTGAGGACATGACCTTGAAATATGTTAGAAATTTATATTGAAATGACACAATTTGATTATCTTCAGATATTCAGACATTTATACATTTACACCACTTTTAAATTATTAGTGGAAGATAACAGAAAAATATAACCCCATAAAATGGAAATATTGTACTGAAGAATCTGATAAATAAGTCATCTGAGCATATTTAGCAGACAGTTTCCATGGAGAAGATCCCTTACTTCCATTGCAACTCCATGTAACTTTTTCATCCAAAAATGTCTCCTGCCCCAACGATGTTATAAATCAAACTCAGAACAGTACAGAACAAAAGGAATAAAAGAAAAATCCTTTCCTTACCATGGAATGCTCAGGCATTTTTAGATGTAGTCAAACATAGTCTCTGACAGTCTTTTATAGAATTGAAATGTTTTATACTTGCAAGAGTGTAAAATAAGATTATATATTTGTAAAAATAATAATATTTCACATGTTTTCATCCGCTTCAAAAGTATACAAAGCGTACAAATTACATGGGGGAAATTACATGGTTTACCGGAAAAAAAAAGTTACAGTATTTCTGTTTTATACCTGATATTACCCTTAGAGGAAGGAATTACAGTAGTGTATACCTCTTTATTGAAAAATAACATGCTAATTGAGTTAAAATATTAGCCCTGTTATTCAGTGTAATCCTTCTTCTTAAGCACTGAGCACTGCTTCTAAGGAGTAATTTAATTATGATCTGCCAAAATGTAATACTAGCTAGTAAAATATGCTTTTTTTGGTTGCAGTTGCTTGTAATTGAAGAATCTAAATGGAAAAACTGCATACAGTGTATGCTGTACTGTGCTGCAGACTTATAGGCTTGTTATTAGTCTTATCTTGAAAAGGGGAATTGAAGACATGGCAGTAACTTTCAAGATTGAGAATGTTATTTAGTAAAAGGCTGATGAGTGATCATTCAATTAAGAGAATTAATTACCATTTCACTTTCAGTGAAAAAGCCTTGAAAATGTCTACTAATAATTTTTTATGGCTTTGGCCCATGTAAGGCTCATAAGGCAGATTGTTCCCCAATGTTTTGGGAAACCTCACTGAACAAAGGTGGATAGTCTGGAGGGCCCTGGCCTGTGAGGAAACTCGGTGATTTTCCCAGTGCTCTGGGAGATCTCTCTGTCTCGTCTGCAACTTTGTCATGGATGTTCCATTTCTGACAGACAAATACGCAATAAATTGTGTAACCAAGATCTGTGGGATGCATCATTTAATGAAAAAAGTGCTACCAGAGTATTACCCGTAGTACCCACCACGGGCAGCTTGATAAAAGCCACTTCAGCACAGCAGACAGTGCCAGCTGTTTTGTACCCTGTCCATGATTTCTTGGTTTCCCTTTTCTCTGCAGCTCTTGAGTGTTGGTTTTGACTGTTTGGTTTTTGATTTTTTCTTTTCTCGTAGTCTTTATGGTACTGAACCTTTTGTCAGTAATAACTCCTCTCATTTGAAAGAGAGAAGACAAGAAAAGAAGATTTGGATGGATGAAATTTGGGAGCTTTGTCCACTCCTAAAAAACTGATTCTTTACCTTCTGACTTGAGACAGGCCTCTCTGCTCTAAACGTTTCTTCAATTAATCTCTGTCTTTTTTTCTCCTGCATTTTGGGGCGGGGGAAGTATAGAACAATTCATGTTCTATACTTTCTATGTTTTATGCCATTTTTGGCAACTGATTGATTGTGTTTAGCACCAGTGAGCTTCTGAAATCTAGACTGTAGCTTCTTTCTCACTCATTGCTATCAGCCATCATGAATATATAATGCCTCTTGACCAAGCAATGTATTGGCTTTCCTGTAGTCTTCCAGATGAGAATCAAATTATTTCCATCTGTTAACTTCTTTATGCCTTGAGTTATAGCTGGCTTAGGCAATGTTGAAGCCTGGCTAATTGAGGGGACATTTAAGGGCTTTTCTAAAATCTTTGGTCAAACATTTCAGGCAGAGACATTTGAGCAAAACTTGTATGGTTTTGGCTTTGTGCCTAGCAAGAGAAGGTTTTTATGCTGAAATGAGCATAATGGAAAAATACAGTTGTATTGATAAGGAATCCATTTAGTCAGTGATAATTGGGTTTCATTCAAACTTTAGTTGTTGAGCTTGTTGATTAATTTTATTGAATGCCATAATAAAAGTAAAGTCTTTAGGCTTGTAGAAATAAGGTCATATTTTCCATGTATTCTTTATGAAATACATAGTTTATCAGCTGCGTAATTCTACTTTTAGGTATGTTTATGGGACTCTCAGAAGTAACCTTATTGGTTGCTAATCTAAAAAATTAAGATATGTTGTCTATATGTTTGTGTAATTTGGAATATAAATTATTCAGCCCATGCTTTTTTTGGAGCTCTGCAAAGCACCATGCAGGCTATGGAGCTTTAGCTAATTGCTACAATTAGCAATAGGACTAAGTCACTTTGGACATATATTGCATACTGTGTTTTACTAATTAATCATTTATTTTACTGAGGAAAATTGCAGTTGCCTGTGGCTGTCATTAAAAGTTAATGTGTCTGATACAGTGTCTTTAGATTACACTTGGAAAAAAAAAACACGCAAAAAAAAAAGAGAAATGGGGAAAATTATGTCAAAATTGCTGTGAGACTGGCCATTAGGGTTGCCTGAGATTAGTGGGGCAGAGTGATACCACTCAGGCTGCAATTAGTCTGTCAGATATCACTGGCTGCATTACTTCTCCCCATGCATCTTTCACCTCATCAGTAAAATAAGCATAATTATAGAGTCCTCTTTTATACTGCACTTGCAATCCACTGATGGAAAGTACTGAGAGAAAGCTAATTGCTGTTTGGGTATTTTGTAGTCTGATTGCTGGTCAATATGGAATTGGCCTTAAACTGTGATTTTGAGAGACATTAAAGCATTTCCTTCAGTCCTCTGTGAAATGTA
The DNA here is from genome assembly GCA_013400275.1 of Rhadina sibilatrix. Taxonomy (NCBI): domain Eukaryota; kingdom Metazoa; phylum Chordata; class Aves; order Passeriformes; family Phylloscopidae; genus Rhadina; species Rhadina sibilatrix. The sequence continues at coordinate 299,426 of VWYO01011283.1, forward strand.
TTCTATTTTCCAGTGTTATGTTAGCCATGCTAGGAACCAATTGCAAGTTTAATACACTGTAAAATACTGCAGGTTTTCTTCCTTTAAGTAACTTTGTAATTAACCACTGTAGCATTGCTGATTTATTCAACAACTCTGCATCTAACCCAGTCCCTTTTATCAAGTAATTCATGCTGGAAATTGGTAACTCCTTCATTTCATGGTATGTTGACACTGCATATACTCATAAATTTAAATAACTAATAAAAAAATGTACTAGAGTTAGTAATATGATTTAAATTTACCACGTTAAGTTGACTTTTTCACTTGGAAATACACATTGGCATACCCATGCCCAGCTGGTTGCAAAGACAGGCAGAACACCCCATAGCTGCACTTCACATGCTTTTTTTCTAGGAGGGTATCTCAGAGTAGTAGAGAATATTACAAGTGGATATAATCAGGTATTCACTTAGGCAGTGTTGTTAGATGTTTTATTCTAAGATTATCCCCTGTAAGGTATTCAATAACCATGAGGAAACCCAATGTCAGTTATTTAGTTATATATGTTCTCAAGGTACAGGAGCAATTCTGTTCATTCCATCTGATGGCGTACAGGTGGCACCAAGCTGACAGGCCTGTAGTTTCTGGCAGCCTCCTTCCAGCCCTTCTTACAGAAGGGCATCACATTTGCTGACCTTCAATCAACTGGGAGGGACCTCACTTGTGAGCCAGGACAGGGGGTAAATGGTTGAAAATGGCTCAGTGAGCTCTTTCACCAGCTCCCTTAGTACCCTCGGGTGGATGCTGTCTGGCCCCATAAATGTCTGCATGTCTAGCAAGTTGCTGGCCATTCCCCCTTGGATTATGGTGGTTTCATTCTGCTCCCTGTCCTCCAGTTCCGAGTTGTCGCCCGAGGGCCACTGATAATACTACTATAGATGGCTGCAAAAGCAGCATTAGGTTCCTTATCCTTAGTCACATTGTTTCCCCCTGCATCCAGTAAAGGATAGAGTCTCCTTAACCCTTCTTCTGTTGTTTATGTATTTATAGAAAGGTTTTTTTGTTATTTTATAAGGCAGTAGCCAAATTAAGTTTTAGATAGGTTTCATCCCTTCTATTTTTTCTCCCAGCATAACCTATAAAGTCTTTTTAGTCCTCCTGAGTTGCCTGCCTCTTCTAGCAACGATCTCAAATTCTTTTTTTTTCTGAAGTTCTGGTCAAAGCTCGTTGTTCAGCCACGCTGGTTATCTTCCCTGCCAGCTTACCTTTTGGCACATGGGGTTGGGCTGTTCCTGTGCCATTAGGATTTCTTTCTTGAAGAGTGTCCAGCCTTCCTGGACTCCTTTTCTCTTAAGGACCTATGTACTCTAAAGCAGATGATACTGGACAGTGTGTTCATCTGCTGGCACTCTTCAAGTACTTTAGAGTGTGAGCTTACAGGTTGGGATGTGCACACAGCTCTGGGCTCCTGTGGAGTCACACAAATCCTGGCTCAATAAAAAGTTCTTCTGAATTTGTTCAGCTCAGTTATTCGTTTGTCATTGCCCTTGCTCACATCCACGTTCTGTTGAAGGCTACATTCAGAATGTTTTTGAGCCATACTTTGACATTCTCAGTCTGAAATGATTACCCTTAATTTTAAATATTCTTTTTATTCTCTTTGTTCTGCCACTGGTTTAGTGGCTTAATCTTTGTAGATTACATGTGTCTATGTGCTGCAGTCTCACATAAACCAGATTGACCATAAAACAAGTTCTCTTCCACATGTAGAGGTGGTGGTGATAGAAGTGTCTACTCCATGTATTCAGAAAGCAAATGATGAGTTCTTACTCATTTCTTCTGTAGTTGTCTGAGTGAAATATTTTCATATGGCAGGGCAGTGTGCTCCAGGTCAGCACAAATTTGCATAGATTGTGCCCCAGCCTCCTCAACAAGCCAGGTCTTAGCAGCACCTTGCAGAGAGGCATTAAAAATAGTAACCCTATTAATATGTAATGTTGCTACATCAGCAGTTCTGTGCAATTGGCCGTGATTAACCTGCGGCTGAACACCATAAAATTATAACATCTGCAAAACTGAAACCCTTTTCTCATTTAGTATTTCCATGGTTTTGATCATTTGCTGCAGGTCAGTCTGGTAAATCCCACCAATGGAGCTGATCACACCAATTGCATTTTGTGATAAATCTACAAATACCAAGAAGTGCATTGCAAAATAATGAGCAAGTGGTGGAAGAAATCCAGAACGTCTGCAAACTCTATAGAAGGAGTTGATTATACTAAGTTACTAGGGCTCATGAGTAATTTGAGTTAAATGACAGGAGGTAGATGGAAGAATTTCTGATTAAAAATTTTATAATACTGCCAGGTCTAACAAATTTCCCAATAACTTACCCAGTTATCCATTTTAAGGAAGAAAATAATTGAAAATAGGAGTGGGATGAAGATGAGTGCACAGCACCTAAGCTTCATTATAATAGATTTCTCTGCAAATTTATTGTTGTTATGAAAATACCAACTCATCAAACTGTTTTGTAATTTACAAAGAACATTTCATATGAGTTTTATAGCTGATGCCGTTACCTTCAAGTCCAATAGGTTAAAACCAAAAAGAATTTTCCTCATCTAAACTGTGTCTCAACGTCTGAAGCTGTACACTATATTCCCCCATATTTTTTTTCTTCCTCATGATAGGTTGCAGAGTTTTCCTGACACAGAAAAATGACTGGTTCTATAGATAAAGCAGTAAAACTGGTAATACGCAACTGTTGCTGTAAATGGATGTTCAAAAAGAATAAAAGGTAACAGGTGAAAGAGTAGGTCTAATACTCAGGCAGTGGAGTGCTAGCTGTACATGTAGTTACCCACTTCAGTATTTGTGTTCATATATGACCATAAAGATGATTCTGCAGAATTTAAATTATAATCTCCTAATTATCTCAAAGGGCCTTGATCATGCAGAACTTCTGAAACAAGTGTTAGTGTAGTCACAGGAGAAATTCTCACAGTTTGTAGCCTAGCTGGATCTTGGCATAGCTGCAGATTTGCTTAGTATTTCCTCTGCATACTGCATTCTATTACTTTGCAGCCCAGTTATCAGAACAGTGCTGGTCATTTTTCCAGTGCAAGAAAGAAAAGATATGAGAAATGCTGATACAGCATGCTTACAGCTGACCACCCTGATCTAGTAGATGTTGTCTGCTCACTGCAGGGCAGTTTGACTGTTCAGATTTTATGCTTTTGACAGAAAATAATAGGACTAATTTTGCACAGTCTGGCTTCCCTTGAATTCATGAACATGAAGTGGTTTGTTTCAAGGCTTACATGATAAATCCCAGTGACAGAAAAATAAACATTTTTTTGGAAAAGGATTTAGAAATTGCACATCAGGGTCATACCCTGCACCCTGGTTATGTAATTGTGCAGAGCCAGTTGGCAGGCACATGTATTTTTCATGAGCATGTGGTGTATCTAAATATTGCATGTGTCTAATAGTTTGTATTTCACTCCCTTTTATGTACCTTAATATTACAAGTACAGCAGTTCTCTGCCTCTGGTCAGAGCCTCAGCTGGGTGGGAAAACAGCATAGGTACATTTAATCCAGCTGGTGCTTGGTGCCTTATCAGAATGCTGCTCTTTTCATCTTTATTATTCTTACATGTATGTGTTTATGGTGAGCTCCCCTTAGAGAGACAGTAATCATCCATGTAATGAAGACCTCATGGATGTAACATGCAGAGTTACTCATGCCTAGGAGTTGTTTTTAAATTTTAATTAAAACTCTCCTCAGTTTTCCCTCCTGGACTCAACAAAAAGTATTGAAAAGTTGTCAGGTAAAAGCAATATCCTCATTTGCAAGCTGAAGAGGATGATTCTTCTTTTCATCATCAGCTCTTGTGTCAAATCTCTGTGAAGATAATCTAAATAAGAGCAAATATGTTCAGAGATAACTGGTGTTGCCTCAGTGGAAATTCAACATGTCATAAAGCAGCAAAGAAAGTTGTCAAACTGTATCCTTACACCTCTTTTAAGCAGTATAAATAGAATGATCACTTATACCCTAGGAATATTATTTCTTTTATATGGCACTATTTTTCCTATCCCTTCTGGGCAAATCAGTATGGTGGGGCTTGGTTTTGTTTTTAGACTTTTTATTTTGCTTTATTATATGAAGAAAACAAATCTCTGGTCACAGCTACAAACTGGCACTATGGAAATAGAGGAGCAGTTTCCATTACTTGCCACCCATGTAAACATCTCTTCTAAAGATTCTTTGCATTTCATTTAAACTATGGTATAAAATTAGATCAGTGGTGAAATAAGTTCCTAAGTCTCCAGTGTACAGACATGCCAGCCTTGCTCATCTGTGTAAGACCTCTGCTGCTGCTGAACTTCTGGTAGTAGCACAGAGAAAGAAGGCAGTGTTTGGGTCAATCCTTTTGCTATGGAAATGAGCTTTTTTCTCACCAGTCCCCAACCCCTTCATCGTTTTCTGCCTCTATGTTTGGTGATGTGGCTTTGGATCAGCTGCTGTTTTAACTTGTACTCCTACCCTCATGCACAGTGCTATGGAGCAGCAGTTGCTTTCAAAATTAAAACTGGCAGGGTGCACACAGAGAGAAACAGTTTAGTGGGTCTGCATGTTTTATACCTAAAAGATTTAACCAAAATCATTACTTAGTAAGTAAGCAAATGTCCCACATGAGCAAGACCTTTCCTGATTTGCCCCATCAGAAAGAAGAACTGTGTTCCTTTTGTGTAGATAGATGGCCTTTGTCTACAGAGATTAGCCTTTTTGGAGTACTCAAACTGAACATTCGAGGTAGAGTTTTAGATAACCCATGATAAAAATATTACTGATCATACTGAGTTTTTAAAACCAGTCAACTGTCGTAAGTTTTGCTGTCTAGTTTTTTATTTCAGCAAAGCTCTCTTTCAATGTTCATTGAGGCAGTGGAGAGCTCGGCTGTGGTGTTAGTGAGCTCTTGACCCCCTGAATGAGTACAACAGTGGCTTCACAGTGGATTCACACTCATAGGTTCTGTTTGCAAGTGGTTATCACTATAGTTCACATTCTGGTGGGCCTGCAGCCTTCCTTCATTGTGATTGTGTGTGTGTCTGTGGGTATATAGATGTATAGTATTTATACATTTTTGTAATAAATTACTCAGGAGGATACAATACGTACATAACTCTACAGCTCTCACAGATATACCTAAAATTTACCTTCTCTTGCTAGTGACACTGATAGTTGCATTGAATTTGCTGCTAAAGAGTGATCTGATACCAAAAATTTGTTATATAATTTCTAATAGAAAGTGTTTTTAAAATGTTTTTTAGGCTGTTGTTAAGATACTGAGCTTTCCTAACCTACGTCATTTTGTTGTTGTATTGTTCTTTTACAACTGATTTTTCTAATGAATATGAACTTCTAATGTATTTCTTTTGACTTTTGTGATTAAGCTCCCTCTAAGTTGTCTGTCTTTATTAAGATGCTATTATGTTTTGGCAGTGCAAGATTCATCATGATGTTTTGTAGGCCATATTCTACCATATGCTGTAGTTTGCTGATACAATACAATATTTGACTCTTTGTTTGTTTATTCATATAATTGATTTATTTTTTTCACAACTTAAGCATCTTTTTGATTATCTTGTGTTTATGCCATCTTTTTCCAGCTTCTTGAACAATTTATTAGGGTGATTTATTGGCTCACAATATAATTTTTTTTCTATTTATATCCCAGGTTTTACAAAAATATAATTACATAGTATTATTTGGATAAATTATTTTCTCACATTCTAGTCACTTCAGGACTTGCATTATGTGCAGCTTAATTGGCTAGGATTAGTAAGAATTAGTATAAAATAGAATACTGGTATTAGAATTAGTACAGAATATTCTCCTTCCCCCACATATTTGTAGCTGAATGCTGCAGAGGATCTTAGAGAAGCATTTCTAAATATTTTGAAAGTATTTAAATCATGAGAAAAAATTAGTTTTGTGTTAACTTTGGTCCTGTAATATTGGTATTGCATAGTGAGTGTTTAAATGGACTTAAATGGTTAAATGCTTATAGGTGATTTTCAGTACTGTGGACAAATAAATGAGATGCAGTGTGCTCTTGCAGAGCCTGTTGGAAAAAAAATTGAGATTTTGGTGGTTTGATATGTATGTCTTATGGAATATGTTTTCATCAGAGTTAAAAGAAAAAGTAGTAGGGTGAAAATTTCAAAGCCTGTGCTAACTTTTATTCATGTAGTAGAATCAATGTATGAATAGACATATGGTGAGTCTTCAAGAGTACATTATTCTTGTGCTGACTTTTTTTTTAAGATTTCATTCAGTTTTGTCTGTTCCATGGTTCCAATGCAGAACTTTATTCCTTTTTTTTTATGGAATACAGGTAGGAATTAACCTTTTTGGACATGCTGGGAACTGAAAATACTTGTTCTTATGTAACTGTTTCAATGTGTCAGAACAATAAAAATGTACATACCTTTAAACTACTTTTTCATTCAGATCTTTTGGGGCAATGCAATAGCAGCAGTGATAACTTTACTCCTCCGTGTCATTGAGAAAGGATTTTCTGTGCAAGCTACACCCCAAAAAAACCTGTCTTTGTTTATTCCATCTTGGTTTTAATGTTAAATTGCAAATTCCTGCCATTATCTGGAATATAGCTGCAAAAGGGAGAGGGAATGAAGCACATATGCAAAAAACAGGAATAGGAGAAAAGTGGCAAAGTATGCACTAAATGTAGAAATGCTTTGCTGGAAGCGGGGTGGTTGCTTGAGATAGTCTGGCACTTCAGCAGGCCTGCTTATGTATTTGGTATTTGCTGAAGCAAGTAATTTATCCTGAAAGTAACTTTGCCAGTACTGCAAGAATCCTGTTTCACTAAGATTAATACTTTCTCCCCTGTTTCTAAAGACAAATACGCTTAATTTCTTGTTCCTCTATCTTCTCATCTGTCTGTTCTGTGGTTTGTGTATGTATGCTCTAGCAGCAAGTGTTACACATGAGCTCCAGAAGTAAGATCAAGTAGCTGAACTCTTTAAATTTCTTAGGAGGGTGGATTTTGGTGGTGGTGGTGTGTGGTTTTTTTTT
>VWYO01011283.1:313870-342859 GCA_013400275.1 Rhadina sibilatrix
TTTTTTTTTTTTTTAATCAGTTGCTCTGTATGCAGGAGAAGGAGCACTGCTGTTGGCAGTCAGTCTTCCTCTCTGTAGAGGAGACTTAACCTCCCCAAAGCACCTCTCTACACACCCCAAAAATACAAACCCATCTAAAGGAACTGTCAAGACTGAGCTGAAAAGGAGTAAGCACAGCAAATACCTGCACTGCAGTGACTGCAGCTTGTATGGATAGACCTGGAGTAATGTGATGGGGCTGCCACACCATTAAGCACAGCATGAACTTCAGAAGCCACCAGTGCCTTTGAATAGGCTCTAAAGCAACCTTAGTGCCAATGTGAAGTCCAGGCTGCTCCAGCTCCCTTGCTGGCAGTGCCCAGTTTAGGTGGTTGAATGCTGGGGGTAGAGGTGTCCAGCTGAGCAGCAGTGATTTTGGTACATCCTTCACTATGGCTTCAATGTACTGGCTTAAGCAACTTTCCTTTTAAATTTTGGAAAGAAATATGAAGACAAGTCCTACAAATTGGTTGCAGTTGCTTCAGTTCTGTTTTTTCTTTGTGTTCTGGGTGGTGTTACTTGGAAGGCAGCAGGTGCTTTCCACCTTTGGTCTGGGTTTCTGCAGAATGTTGTTTCTATTATTAAAAAAGACTTTTAATTATTTATATATTTATTTTTTAATCCAAGGAACATTAAGTCAGGTTTTAACTTGAACAGACTGCTATTAAAATTTTCCTATGCATTGGTACAAAGATCTTTTTAATGATCTTGTTCATAAACTCTCTAGCCTCTGAAGCTATTAATTCTTTAATGAGTAAATTACCTCATCATTTCTTTCTGCGGCAACAGTGTTTTCCCAGCTGTGTGATCTTTTCAGGGTATTCCCAAAGAAGAAAAAAAGAAAAAAAAATTAGCAACAGGGTCAAAAACCCTGAAGGATTTCCTATTAGCAATTACATTCATCACGTGTGGCTCTCTGGTGGCTTCTTGGCCTCACTAATTGCCTGTAGTGTGAAGTAATTTTATGTCTAAAATAGCTTATGTGCCTCTAGCTTGGGTGAAGGCCAGAAACCAGGCCAAAAGTTACAGCTCTTAAATTGAAACAGAATCCCAGCTATTGAAGAAGTAAATTGGCCTGTCCCATCCTCCGTCTGTCATAGCTGAGCTCAGGTCTTTCTTCCCTTATTTTCTTACAGTGAATTAGTGATTTTAAACCCTGGCATTCTGCAAAGGCATGTGGCTTGTCAACTGCTCTCTGAGCTGGGTAGAAGTTCTGTTTCTGAGTCCTGGTAACATGCAGGGGGCTCCAGGGGACCTTCCCTCCTCCAACTGCTGCAGCTTAGCAAGGAACCATCAGACTGAGGTGTGGGACATACTGATGTGTTATCAGTAGGAGTCTGAAGACTGGAACATTTCCTGACCAAGTTTTGTTTTCCAGAATGCTCTGCTTCCCAATTGGACAGGCAGACTAGGTTGTCACACAATGCAGCTATCAGGCAGTGGGAATCTACAATCCCACCTTTTCTGGGTACATCCATGCATGTGCCCACACGACCTGCTCTGCCACCCCTATTCCATAGGCAATATGGGAACCATAACTGCTTTTTGGCAGTGATTTTTTACAATGTTTAAAACAGTAACAGAATTTGTGTCCTGGTTTTCATTCTGTTTTATTAATGAAGAAACAAGTACAGACCACAGACAATCTCCCTTTCTCATTTCCTCTTTTACCTTCTCTTTCCCATTGCCTGATAGGTACCTGGGAGGAATTAGTCTGAAGAGTAACACTTCTTGGAGTGATGCAGCTCATTGGTTTTCCCTTAATTCAGTTCAGTCTCCCACAGTGGTTTTGCTCCTTGTCTTTTTTATTTTCTCCTCCCATTCTTATAAACTAAATATATCTCAGAGCTCATACTATCCGTGTAGACAAGATATATGTCCTGAACTGTTCGGGGTTTTTTTAATGTTTCAGGATGAAGATCCTGGAAGATAAGAGTGTTTCCCCATAAATCGAGTTAAATTGGAAGCACTTGGCAACAGTATTTTCCTGTGTGTGTGTATAAGAAAGCTTTTTCATCCTCCATCTGGATGTTATGGGTAAAAATTACTATAAATTTGAAGGTGCTGTGTTTCTGTGATGTTATCTTTTATTCTTGATCCTGAACAATCAGAATAATTTTCATTCATTTCTGGTATTATGTTAGGATATCACATTTCCTTCACTAAATAAGATTTGTTTGCTGAAATGAAGGATGCATTTTATGTTCAGCTTCCCAGGGTGCCCTTTGCTATAATGCAGTGTGACATAATAATAGCTTAGGTGTCTTTTTCTTTGCCTATATCATTTGAAGTATGGGAAAATGAAGAAATCATGGCTTTAGTGTTGCTTGTCAGGAAGCCCTGAAACTGTCTCTTACCCTTATACCTTCACTTTTCATCTTCTGCAGTTTACTAAGAGGGAGCAAAAGTGGTTTACATTTTGAGTGACAGTGTGGCATCAAATTGCACACAGAAAAATGCCCACAAAGCTTCTCCAGTAGAAATACTGTGAAATAATACATACAGTTTTTGTGCTAAAGAAGGTTTCAGTCTCAACTGCCTCCTTAATTCAGGAGTCTCCAGCAATGCAGGAGTCTTAAAACTAGAATTCCAGAAGAGCAAACATAGTTCAGTGGTTTATATTTACTAATCAGAAGGAGGTGCTAACTTTTTCCTGGTTGTATGGAACATGTAGATTTTCAGCATCTGTCCATAAACTAATGCTGTCTGCCTTACAGCTTCCTAACTATCTTTCCTCTTCTGTTGTCTTTTAAATCTCTCTGCTTACTTTTTCTTAATACTGTGCAGAATTGTGGATTTAGGCTCTTCTGTTGAAAATATCATCCATGTAGTGGAGGTTTAAGTCCTAAAGACTCTTTTTGTTTGCTTCCTGTATTACTGGCAGAGCTGAATGTCATACTGAATTTAACTTACAACAATTGATTTCATTGTCTTTTTGAGATGAGAGAATTAAAAGTCAAAGCAGCAGTGATAGAATGAGCTAGTCTTGGAATACTACTGAAACCCTGATTTATTCTCCTATTCTCTAGAATTCATGGAGTTATATAGGGCATGATCTAAATACTACAAAAGTCAGTTAATTATCCTTTACTGGCTATATGGCCACATGTACATTCCATGCAATTCTCAAAAAAAAAAAAAAAGCTTTTGATCAAAGTAGCATTTGAACACATTTTAAAATATTTTGGAAGTCTATGGAATGCAGACACCTGCACAGATTGAATATGTCTGTCTAAAGAGGGAGCAATGTTAGCGATTGTTTTTACTCTTATTCTGAAACAGGGACCTCAGTTCCTGATTTTGTGCAGGAAAGGCCTGCCTAGAAACCAAGAATCTGTTTATGTGAACGTCAATACTGTAAGCACCTCGCTTCACTTTGAACCTGTAGGATCAATACACAAGGAAGAGAGGAAGGACTGCTTATTGGTCTAATTATCCATCTAGAGCCTTGTATTTTTCTTTTTCCCTTAATGTCCAGAAAGTCAGTAGTGTAGCACCTGTGAGAAAAATTGTTTGAAATTAAGATAAATGTGTTAATACAGGCAAATCTGCCCATCTCTTAAAATTTACCATGCTGTCTGAAGATGTCAAAATAGGACATTGCAGTTATACCAGTGACTGCTATTTACTATTAGGAGCTTATAAGTATAGCATATGAAAAGGTATCTGATGCAAAAGTGATTTGCTTGGAAGTGGAGGGAGTTAGACATGTATTGTGAAATCTCGCAGAGAAGCAGGAAAAATGGCATTATCTGGTCACTCTTTACAACAGCGTATACAAGAAAGAAACCAAACCCAGTCTTGTCTACCTTGAGATTAATCTTTGAAGGCAGCAAGAGATATTCTTAACTGTGATGCTAATATTCAGGCTAAAAGGGACCTTTCCTTTTTTAGCCCTATAATGCTTCTCATTTTTGTTTCTCAAATAACTGTTACATACATCATGGATTAATGACTGTTAAGTAACTCCCCTGCAGAAAAGGAGGCAGATTTGAAGGCCTTTCTCTTTTTCCAGGAGTGTCTAAAAGTGATCCTTGCAGCCTTGTTCTCTGCAGAGCTTGATGTGTCACTCTGTTAACCCATCCTGGAGAGCACTTGAGGCATGTAGTAATATCTACTTTGCTCTAGAAGTGCTTGCTTCCTTCTGAACCACCCTGCCAAAATATTGACTCAGTTCTAAAATCTGAGCTTTCAAATGAGCCAGGCTGGGCTTCCAGCAGCTCACAAGCAGGTCTCCATATTACCATGGTGCCCTGTGGTGACATGGGGATGAGGTTACCTTGACACGGCCCTCCAGGGGAATGTCGTTTTTATGAAGTTAGTTTTGGCTGTGGCATGTATGAATGATGTGAGCATGGTGGTGTGATTCCCTACTGTTATTCAAAAGAAGACATATCTTCGTTTCTGGTTTTGTTTTAAAGAGTATAGGGTTCAGAACCATCCAGGCTATTGATCACTGATCAACAAAAGAGTGAAGTCAAAATGTGTCTGCAAAAAGTACCACAGAAATTTGATGCAGATATGTAAGTAGGTAGTTACTTAAAGGAATATCTACTGGCCTGTCAATAAATAGTGTAATCTAAACTTCTTTCCATCAAATTAAATGCAAAGCACAACATCTGTCTCTTGAGATACAATTGAATAACATTCAAAAGAGTTTACTTAATAATTATTGTTGACAATAAGAAAAAACAGATGTAATCGAAGTTATCTAGACCTAACTTCAAGAAGTATTTCAAGTTTGTGAATTGTGTTAAAATAAAGAAACATGTATTTTTGGTTTATATATGGCATATATGTTGAAGTATACAAAACAGTTTAAACATATATGTGCATTAGTGTGTATAAATGTGTATATTAACATGCATTATCTCTGTGTGTGTGCAAAATTATTTATGTTCTTACAAATTATGGTAAAAAGCAATGTAGTGATGGTGATATTGCTTGTGCAGTGGGAATATTAGAAAATCCCATTTTGGCTGTAAGTGTATTATCCATTTTAAGAGGATAACTTTTGAACTGGGAGTATTACTAAACTTCTTTTTATTGCAAGTTGTTTTTGGATTATGTAGGCATATTTTGAATCAAGCATGTGCCCTGCCAAATGGCTGGTGCGGTTTACCAGTCATGTGGAAAAGCAAAAATCTCTATTTGATTAGGTGCTGACAGATATTTACATATATATTTCACCATTTCCAGACATGTTCATCGAGTTGTAAGCACTTCTGTTTTTATAAAGCTAACTCTTTCTGATCATGCAGAACTGTTAATGGTCCAGATTCCAAGAAACTTCAATCATTTCAGAGTGACTTGGACAACAGGGAATGTTGTTGCTGAAGTGCTAAACTGGAGTCTAGGAAATGCTGTCTATGACGAGGTTGCCAGAATGCTGCCCCTGCTTTTTCAGGGTCTGGCTCAAGGGTGGGAACTGTCTCTTCATTTGCCTGCACTCAAGGATCTCTCTTGTCTATGTTTTCATGGTTATGTTTGCTGAATGTCAGTAAAACCAGGTGTCCTCAACAGTCCCACTGATTTTTTAGCAAACAGCCATAGAAAGTGGGAGCAGCAGCACCTCCTTTTTCACAACAGCAGGGTGGGAGGGATGTTGGATTCTGTTAGGGAGGGATTATGTTCGTCTTGCACCCGAGTAAATTCAGACCCACTTCTGGTGATTGGGCAAGCAGCTCATGAAGGCAGAAGGTAAATGCTCTGTATTTCTTCTTCCAGTATTGTGCCTCTGTGCAGAAATATATCTAAGATTAATTGTCTTGAGGAGAGAGATTAAAACCAACAAGCATTATGTGAGTATCAGTGAGTGTCATTTTGCATTGGTCTTTGTTCACCACTTGTCTAGGAAGGAAATGTCTTTTTTTTTTTTTTTTTTCTCCCCAGCTGAAGTAATTTAAAGCATTGCAGAAATTATTTTGTATCACTGTGCTAGTCTAATGTGGAAAGCAGACAGCTGGCTTTAAGTAAAACATTAATATATTGGTATTGGAAGTTGACAAGCCTTCTGCAGTCAGTTGAATAACAAAAAGGCAAAAAATACCACAGAAATCAAATTCTTTGAAGAGCAGTTGTAGGTTCTCTGTTTCCTGAGCAGGGATCTTAGAAAGTGTTCTTCTTTTGGTCTGCCTCGCCTTTTGGTTTTTCCCTTGGTTGGCACTTAGCAAACTGCAGGTCATGTATTATGAACATAGTCTAATACCAAAGTCAGGATCTTGGCTTCATTAACTTCCACCTAAGGAAAGATGCCTCTAGCTGATATGCTCATTCATTTGGCAGTTTCATCAATTCTGGGAGAATTACTGCTTTTTCTTCTGGCCTGAAGCATTAAATTGGTCACTGAAATTGAATCTCAGGTTTCTAAAGGAGTGAAAAATATCACAAAATGTGCAGTTTCTATATTAACCAGCAGAAATCTTGTCATAGCCTTTGTTTTGATGTAACAGTGATAAACAGGTTTAGAAAATGGGCAGCCTATAGGCTGCCAGGACTAAAGGTTTCAGGCCAGTTTGAAGTAAGAAGATAAAGTAATGTATGCATACAAATTTATTCACAGTCTCTTCACTTTCCCTCACAAGGAAAAGGGAGAATCTGTCTTATCTATCGACAACTTGGCATTTTCAGGATCAGTTCTCCCCTTCTTTGTAATCCACATAAGCTTCTCTGTGATGAAATTCAATCTCCACAGCACTTTCTGTTCCCCAAATACACACTACTTTTGTGGGCATATATGAAACCCACAAAAACTGTCTGGAAACCATCTTGCAGTGCATTAACTACAAATGTGGAGACGGCCAGTGGAATTTCTAGGAGTGTTTGGCATCAAGCAGAACTGAAAAGAAGACAAAAGGCTCCCTTTATAGTCTGCCTCCTGTGCTAAACCCTGTGATTTGAAGCTTGAGGTTCCTCTTACTGAGCTGATGTGTCCTGCCAAGGGAACCTTTTTAGTCCACAATTCCTAGGAGCGCTTTTTATGGAACTATTTGTTCCTATTTTATCGATTTTCCCCTCCTGTTATAAAGGCAGATCAGTTTTAAGATAATTTCTTGCATGTTTTTGTGTCCCTCAAAGCTGCTGGCAGCAGCTTGACTGTTACTTTCTTCCTTCTTTTGTTCCCATAATCTAGAGGCATTTTCTTTTCTAATGTATAGTTTTCCCCTCTTCTATCAATCTTTGATTTTGTTATTGATTGTGGTTTTTAAAGTCACTCTCCTTCACCAAATATTGACCTGCTTATGCAGGTGTAGATGTCTACTTAAAAAAATCCTTATATTGCAGAAGAAAATTTTCCTTTTGTTCTGTTGGAAAATTGCGTCTTTCCTCCAAGTAAGTTTCTGGTGAAGAAATAAGGTGTTTTCTTAAAGTGAGTTAAGGCATGTTCAGGGCATTTGCACAAATAATCTTGCTCCACAGGGCATATATAGATGTCTTTTAAAAAGTAGCCTAATTATAATTATATCATTCATTTCACAGTCCTCTTGGCAGGACATAGGGCTTTAATATTGACAGTTTAAGAGTTACAAGGAATGAAAGCTGACTTGCCTAGGACTTGGGCTCTATTGCTATGGCCAGTAAATACTGGGAAGTCTTCGGGGTGTATTGTACTTGAACAGAACAATTAAAAGTAATAGCCATAAGCTATATGCCCTAAGATGTACACTATGAGGCAGAAGTATGGTGGTGACAGATTTCTGTGTAGAAGCTCTATTTTAAATGTGCTGTGAATGTGCTTATTTAAAGAAAAATTAACTGGAATTTTCATTATTCTTTTAAGGCAGAGTCAAGTTAATGTCACGTAATACATTAGCTTGGTCCCATTATTTGTCGGTATATGACTTATGGAAGTTACATGACATTGCAGCTGCATTTTGTCATGCATTTTGATTAATTTGTCTTCTAATGTTTGTGTATGTTGTGTGTATTCTGTAAATTCTGTATAAGATGCTGTTGTCTGAGAATATTTACCTGGGCTTGCACTAAGCTAAAATTCAGATGATTGTAGTTAATAAAGTTGAAGTGGAAAGTGCAGGATTAGTTTACTTGTTATTAAAACAATGAATTTCTGAAATAAGACAGAATTTAAAAGCCTTCATTCCTTATTTGTCTTCGTGTGAACAGTATTGTAGTCAACTACTCAAGGCCTGATCTTTTCATTGTATTATTAGAGACTGCTGTAGTAATGTTGTGGTTCACTCTGCAGTCAGTCCTTGTTGCCTCTCCAGTGACTGTAACAAAAGAGCCTTTTAAACATGCATTTGAGGGCCTGAGTTCTAAAAGTAGTTTTCAAGACTGGTGTCCTGTAGTATGGTGGTGGAAATGAGTTCTGATTCGGTTGATGAGTTATAAAGGTACAATTTGTGCTTTGATTCAAACATCATTTTAATGTTTAGTTTTCATACATTATGCTTCTTAAATAGTGCCTTTAATTTTTATTTTTCATGAGGAACAGTATCTCAAGTCTTTGGAATTTTATCTGTATTATTTTTATGTTCCTCTTTACAATATCAAGTTGTCAGTCCATTTCACTCATGCAGTCGGCCATCTGTCCAGATACTCTCCCTTGGAATGAAGCTCAGTATTGCATCCACTTTGGTCATAGTTCCTTTCAAATATTATTTTGTTGTTATCTACTGTGTAGCTGATGGTGAAAGCAGACACCTGTCATTTGTAGCTTTGTCAGAGAGCTTTCCAAATAAAGAGGGCCTCTTCTAATCTTTTCACAGCAAATCAGAATTTCTTTAGCTCTGCAGTTTCTTAATGATGATTTTTTTTGGCACGGTGCAATATTCTATTGTGTTAACATTGGCTGATTGCCAGTTGTCCACCAAGCCACTCTTGGTCCCCCTCCATGGACATGACGGGGGAGATATATGCATTGAAAAGCTCATGGATACAAATAAGGGCAAGGAGATTTTTTACTAATTACTGAAGAGGGAAAAACAGGCTTGAGTTGAGAAAATTAATTACTTTTATGTCATTGCCAATTAACTGTAACACAGTGGAATAGTGAGAAACACCGAAAAACTAAGAACCTTGCCCCTACCCTTCCCTTCTTCACAGGCTAAGTCCTCTCACCTCTTCCTGTTCCTCCTGGCACAAGCCCTGAGTCATGTAGGGAATGGGGAATAGGGATCGAGATCAGCTTGTAATGCTTTGTCTCTGCTGCTCCTTTCTCCCCATGCTCTTCCCTTTCCCCAGCATGAGGTCCCTCCTAAAGCATACAATTCTTCATAAAATTCTCTCTCCCGGGTCCTTCTCAGTAGCTGCAGTGTTTCAAGGATTGCTCCAGCATGGGTTCTGGTCATAGGCTTCAGTCCTGCAAGAGTGGAGTACTCAGTGTGGACTCCACAGGCTTCAGCTTCCATCAGGGAACTTCCACATAGTCCAGTGTGGACTGCAGGTGCAGGTGTGCTCTGATGTGCACCTCCATGGGCTGCAGGGGCACAGCTGCTTTCTCAAGGGCTTCACCACAGGCTGTAGAAGAATCTCTCCTCCTGCTCTTGGAGCACCTCCTATTCCTCTTTCTGCACTGATGTTAGTGTCTGCAGAGCTGTTCCTCACAGATATTCTCACTCTTTCCAGCTGCTGCACAGCCTTTTTTACTCTTTCCTAAATTTCTTATCCCAGAGGTGTGTCTTGGGTTATGGAACCAAAAATGTGTATTCTATTTCATCTGCTGAAAGCAGTTGGAGAATTGTTCTTTACTCTGTAAGGAGGGGGATGGATGCCTCCTGATAATGGGCCAACTGTCAGAACTTGGTAGGGCATTGTTTCTTTGTCACCACGGGTCCTCCCTCCAGAGGGATATTTTCTGCTAATGGACCATTAACACATCCCCAAAATAGACTATCCACATTACATCATCCTATTGTGAGATGCTCCACCCAGTGGGGGGAGCCACCCATTCCTACCTGGATAAAACTGAGCCACAGGAACCCAGAAAGTATCCAGCTTCACCTGATTCCTGGAGGAAGACTGGACCCCTTCTCACCACCACTGGACTCTTGTTCTACAGGATCATCTCTACTCCACCAGAACCACATCTGCCACTCCAGGAGGACTCACTTTTGGACTGCTTCCAACACCCTGACCAACAGGATGTCAGGTTGTAGCTCTGACTCTGTCAGGGTTTTCCAAAATTGTTGTTTGTTTGTTTGCTGGTGTGGTTGGGTGGTTTTGTTTTTCTACTACATTTGTATTGTTAGTATTCCTAGTAAAGAACTGTTATTCCTATTCCCAAATCTTTGCCTGAAAGCCCTTAATTGCAAAATTATAATTTGGCGGGGGTGAGGGGTTTACATTTCCCATTCTAAGGGAAACTCCAGCTTTCCCTGGCAGATACCTGTCTTTCCAAACCAAGACAAGGTGTCGCCACCATTGCTAATGGGTTCAGCTGTGGGCAACAGTGGGTCTGTCTGGGAGCTGGCTGACATTGGCTCTTCTCCTCACAGAAGCCCCCCCAAATTGCCCTTCCATTCTACCAATACCTTGCCGTGTAATCCCAGGATAAATATTAAAATTGGGATGTATGATGTAGAGAAATAAAGTCTTAACAAAAATATTAGCAGCTACAAATAGTTGAGAGCCAAGCTGTTTAATTAAAAGAATCAGTGCTCTCTGCTTCCTTCTGGAAGCCTGTGTTTTCATAAGGAACTTTGCTGTAAGGTAGAAAATTTCTGGAACTTGGTTTCCTTTCTTCTATTCTGCCTTTCTCTCCAGTCCTTTCTCCTCTTCTGTTGGAATTGATTGTGGAAGTTTTGCATTTAAGGACTTCACTCACACTATTTCACCTGAGCTTCTATCATGAGTATGCCTAAACATGAGATGGGGATGGAATGGCTTGTGTAAATCATCCAACTAAGTACTCCCAACAGTGGGGTTTTATTGAATTTGATATGACACTCCTTGTGCGTCCAAGTATGCTGAATTGTACTGCATTTATTCCTGATAAACTAGTGTCATATATAGAGCAGGAAATTTTGGTGAAAGAGAATTTTATAAATGGTTTTAACATCACTGAGAAAGGAGGTTTTAAATGAGATATATCTGTTAAAAATCTCTGAGAGAAAGCATCTGTCCCAAATATTTGTGCTTTTGATTTGCGTCAAGGACACCTAAAACCTAAATTGATGTACCTCTTGGGCCATCCTTGGAATTCAAAACAATTAATAAATGCTTAAGACCAGCATCAACAACTGAAAGCACTGGAGAGAGAGCCTCTAGGGCATCAGAACTTCCCATAATGAAAGCTATTTGCTTTTATTTTTTCTCTTTGAGTCCTTACATTTTTCAGACCTATTTGTGTCATGGTCAGAAGTCAATAGAGTTCATGGTTTTTATATATTTTAGTGTGTTTGTGCAAGTCTTTATTTGGGCTCTTTGGATTGGTTCTACTCTAATGGTTAAGTACTGTTAGTGTCTAAACAAAGAGCCATTTTTAAAAAATCAGACCTGCTTGTTAATAAGAACAGAGTATGAGAAAAAGCACTGCTACATCCATGACACAAAATGCTGGGAAGAGGCCTCTGACTGTCTTCAGAGAGAGGAGAAACAGGAGTTTTCCAATTTAAAAGGAACAGGTGCTGGAGAAAAGACTGCCAAGCCCTGGGAGGAACCATGCAGAATATCTTGCCAAAGTCTGATAGAATTGGTGTGATTGTGATATTGTGCAATATTAATTTGGAAAGAGCTTAGGCTAGCTAATCACCTTTTTCAAGTTAAGGCTGCACACTTCATGTTAGCTTTACAAGTATCTGGATTTGCTGAGGTGAGAATCAGCATGGTCTTCTTTTACTGCTTGTAGAGTTATGTGTTTGAGTTTGGGAGCTCAAAATTAGTCACTCTTTGAAACTTCTTCACCATATTGGTGCAGAACAATGCAGCGTATCATTCTCTAACTGCTTGGTGAACAAGCTGCTTTGTGAGCTGAGCAGGAGATGAAGGGGTTATAGTGCTTTTTAGTCCCTTCCTTTTGCTTTCTTTTTGCTCCATCACGATTCAGGGGCTGACATCAGTGATTTAGTTTGTCCATTCAGAGAGTGCCAACAATAATTTTAGTTAGCACTTTAAAATCTTGAAAATTTAGTACAAAGCATCCCAATGTCTCACAGAAGACTGTAATGCCATGTGGAGATAGTAGGATATGAAAGTACATTATCATCATAGTGCCTAGTTAACATGTACTGCTGCTGTATTTCTCTTTTTTTTCACCCAGTTTTATAGAGTTTACTTTAATTCTCTTTTATTGTTTCTTAATTCAGCCTGTAATCTCTGCAAAATAAGTTGCTTTCAGGAAGAAAGTGTTTCTATTACAATGATGTGTTTGCATTGCTCTTATGATTCATTTCGCTTCGTAAGCTCTTCGTGGTCTGTGAGCAAGTGATTAAAGCCAATAAGAGTGAAAAAATACTGTGTGGGTGAAGCTCTGATTTGAGACACTGGCAAATACAAGATTAGTACTGCATCAGCAATGGGGCCTTGGATTTTTGGGCCATTTATTTGCTCTTTGCATCACAATACTTTGTCAAAATGAATTCACTGGCAGTGGGCTTAATTATCACTGTGATATAACGAAATGTATGTCTGTGCTACTGTCTTTATCCATAGCAGAGCAAGTGGGGTAAAGGGTGTTGGTTTTGAGTCTGAAAGGCTTGCAGACAGACATGAGTCAGTAAGTGCTGGTTAGCTAAGCAGCAGAATGAAGGTGTTTGCTCAATCAGTTTCAGCAGAAGCAGCTATTATTCAGTTTGTTTGAGTTGATCTACACTGATGAAGGATAATAACCAGTTTGGCACACACTCTTTCTTTCCTTGAGATTAGCCAAAAGTGCTTGAATGACATGATTGATACTTGAGCCTAAATCTTATTTCAGCAAGTCTGAAGGGCTGCTAGACATCGTGGAGGAATCATTCAAATCAGAGAGATTTGCAGGTCTTTGGTCTCTGTTTGCTTCTAAACTTGCCCTCTTTACAGTTGATTGTTTCCTGCAATTTGTATAGGGCAAAAATATTAGAGCATCAAAACCTCTTCTGAAACCTGATTTGTGTTGGTTCACTTGAGGCTGCTTGCTTTGAAGGCTTACTGTACTAACTTGGATATTTTCCCCTTTGACCTCTTTTGGTTCTGAAGAAATCCCCATAACTTCTGAGAAGCATTCAAAAAATACAGGAGAAGTTGCATGTTACACATAAATTTTGATTGCAGGCTGCTGTTAATGGTGTCACAGTTTCTTTTATTCCCTATAGTTATATGCCCTAAGGGGGCAGTTCATCTGGAATGCTTTTTGCTTAAGTGGAATTGTAATTTTAAGGCAGTGAACTATAAACTTAAAAAAAAAAAATCAACTTAAAAATTGTTGATTAGTATTCTCCTGTAACATCTGTCATATAGACCAGCTTACAGACATCTGCACTTAAGAATACATATGCATAAAGGATGTGTATTCTAGCCTAATCCTCACAGATTCAACGATGATGATCTAGTGCAGTACTAATCAGATGAAATACTGTTGCCATATGTGTACTGCTACCAATAACCGTTTCCAGCCTCCTTGGCAGTGAGTAAAGCCATGGCTTTAGCATACCTGTTACATACAGACTGAATGCTTACACATTGCTAAGTCTGCCTGTGCAAAGGAGCACGTAAACCACCTCAGTCTGTGTGGTCTGTCTGTAGCAGCCTCCATCCATCTCCATTACTTTGCTGTTGCAGGCTTCCTTTCTGTGCTCCTACATCTTGCCCTCTTCTCATTGATGCTTCCAGAAAGCTGGTCACTTGGGATGAAAAATCACTGTATCAGTTGAAGCTTGCTTTTCAGCCAGCACAGACCTGACGTACTGAGCCTGCAGTCTCACTCTCTGGCTTCAGATCAGCAGACAAGGCTTGGTAGCAACCCCTTTCATCTTGAAAAGGAGTCATAGTTAATCATTAGTGTATTAGAGCAGCATGGGAAGAACATTCGTGGTGCTGAAAAAATAAGCCTGCTAATGACTGCAAGAGTAATGTTAAACTGTAATAAGAAAGCTTTATGGTTACTTTTTGTTTTCACAACATTAATCTACGTTTTGTGAGATCTCTTGTGTCCACATTTTGAGACTGAAGAACATTATCAGGTAGTTGAGGTGCCTCACTTTGAAACACTTTTTTATTTGTGAAATGGTGACCTTGTAGGAAGAGAGAAGGGGCATGAGGACAAAACTGCTCTGCTTGCTGCCCTTGATCTGAGGGTCACCAGTATAAAGACACAGGGGAACTTCAGTGCACAGCTGCCTTCTCCTGGGCTGCTCTTCAAACCGAAAGCAACTTTGGTGTCTTTCCATGCCAACCCACAAGGAACTGCTGTAGAACTTCATCTTCAGAGAATTTCCTCCCAAGTTCCCAGATGTGCATCAAAAAGTATACATCCCACCAGACAAGGACTGATAACTCTGCTGGCAGATACAGAGGGGACATTTTGCTTCCAGTGTCCTGTACGTGTCATGTGCAATTCTCAGAAATTTCCTGCATCTCCTGTCTGCTCTCACAGCAGTTGCCCACACGTCTGTGATTGTCAGCTACATCAGCAGTCAGGAAGCACAACTGAAATGTAAACATCTAAGTTTGACAGTTTGAACCAGATGGAATGGCCATCCTGAATATTTTCCTTGTAAGTAGCTGTTATATCTGGTATGTGCTACTACAGTTCTAGGTGATAAAGATCACGTGTCAGAACATACAATCTAGGTGTGGTGTCTTAAATTTTCATTTTAAGGAGGGTTTTTTTTTGTGTATCTATAGATTTCACTTTATGGTTCAATTCAAGTGGGAAGTTCTTTATTTCCTGGTGGAAATTGGTTTGTATGATACAGCAAATGGAGAGTGTCCTCCCACTGACAGCTCACAGCTCTTCCCTTACGGATTCAGTAGCGCACAATGGTATTTCAGTAGTTCAGTGAGCTAAGTTTTTTGGGTTTTGTTTTGATGGGCTAGTGTTTTAGGTAGACTGCCAACATTTTCCCAGGGAATGTGAAAAAAGTGTAGTGAAATTGTACTTTAAAGTAGTTTATACCTCGGCAAGATTTCTTAGAGACAAAAGTCACTTCTTCAGTTCAAGGCTGTTTTCTGAACTAAATATAAAAGACCTGCAGAGAAGAGGGGGTGCATGAAAGCTTTGAAGAAAAGGTCAGAGAGGAATTCTTTAAAATAAAAAATGTTTGGCAGGCTGCCTGTAGGTGTCATTACAAGCTGTCTTGTGTGTACAGGGAGGCCTAATCTTGGAAACAATTAAGTGCAGGCATGTGAGTAACTTTAATTGTATGCCTGCCAAATCAGTAAGACAAACTGAAATCTTTAGTTTACATGTTTCTGCTTCAGCTGTTAGAACAAAATCTTGTAAATGAAACATGGGAACTTGTCTAGTATAAATTTAGTGTTATATTGCAAGACAATGAAGAGCTCTTTTACATGATACTTGTGGGTTTGTTTTTTTTTGTTTTGTGCTCTTACTAGGTTTATTTTGTTAATACACTAATAACTATCATGGTTTCTGCTTTCCATTTCCTTTTGTGGTAGACTTCTTGATCTTAAATTGACATTTCCCTTCCTTTTGGGGTTTAGAGAAAACATTGTCTTCCAGGCCCATTTGTGTTACAAACTATGTGGTTTGCATATAATATCAGTGAAGTATCTGAGAGTAAAAACCAAACGGTAAGCTGGGAAAAGAAATCAGTCTAATTACCAGGTTAATTGCATTTGTATTGCACTATATATTGCACTGGGCACTATAAAATAGCTCACAAAACATCATAGCTTATCTCTATTTTCATGTGTCTTACAGGGCGCTCCTGCAGGAAAGTAAAAACACTCCTTTTGCTTTGTTTAAACATCATTGGAGAGTGAAGCACGAGTACTTGAGTGTGTGTTTTGAGAATGGATGGATGGATAGAGACACAATCATAGGTGTTTTGTGGTTTTTTTGTTTTGTTTTGTTTTTTTTTTCCTTAGTCAAAAATAGTGTTGATCAAGGTGAAGAACACTTGTATTAATGTAGCCTGTTCTAATATAATTTGGTTTGGTTTTCTTTGTATTGAGTTGTAAGCACATGAAATGATTTTACATGAAATCTTTTTCCCCCCTGTACTGGCTAGTCTCAGACTGATTTTAATGCTTAATCTTTATTTTATTTTGCCATTTTTTGTTATTTTGTTTTCAGATCTAGCAGTACTATGGTTACATGCAAGAGCTATATTAGAACACGTGCATGAAACTGTACAAGAAATCTGTTATTGGGATAGGAATAGCAAGACTTTTTTTTTTTTCTTTTTCCCCCCTGTATGGGTTTCTGAAAAAGTCCATTCCTGGAACAAACCAAGTATTGAGAGTGCTGTGTTGCTTTATTTCTTTGTGTTCTTTGTCCCCTTCAGAGAGAAGAAATTGGGCAATACTGTCTTCTACTTCCCTCTTCTATAGAATTCCTTTCCTTTGTAACTTCCATCAGGCTATATGTTTAGGCCTTATCAAGATTCTCACTTGTTCTTATTGTCCAGTCGCCCCACTTGCCCCAGTCAGACCCTGTATTTTGATTAGCTTTCTACAGAAAACATACTGCAAGTATTTCCTCCTACTTGTTCTCCCCAGCCTCTTCCATGCCTTATTTGTCACAACACAAGCCTGTTTTAATGTCCTCTGTAGTAACTCAGGTGACCCTGGGACCACTTTATTGGCTTCTTTCAGATTTACGGACAGTCCTGTGCTGAGACTTCTGCTTCTCCAATCAGCCTTTCCTTAAGTCCATCCTTATCTCCTTCACTTAAAAACCTTTGCTCCATTTCCCCTATTTTAGACCTGCCAACCACTTATGTCAGGACATTTTTCTTCAAGCCTTGTCCTTTTTGGCGTCACTGGGTGTTTGTCTCTCCTGCTTCTGACTCTTGAGTGGTTTCTGCACTACAGAATGCCCTGGCTCTCTCACCAGCACAGTCAGATGCCATCAATCACGTTAGTGTCCTTTGCTTCATTCACACCTCACTGAATTATCTCATCTGACTACATTAATCTGTCAAATAAAAGGTTAACTTGCAGATTTCATAATCTTCTACAGCCAATTCTTGTTTTGTTGAAACTAAATCTGAGTGGGCTCAGAGATAAACCTCCTGTATAGCCACAAGTAATGTTCTTTATTGCCCTGATATCAATCTGTCCTAACTTTACCTTGCAATGTACTTCTGAAATTAATTATGTGCACTGCTCTGGAATCAATTAGACTATTTAGGATGCCTTTCTATTTGGCTTCCTGATTTTTCACCCTCTTACAAAAATGTGCCAGTAAAATGCTTTAGTTCTCCGTTCTTCTGGGTGATTCATGTCAGGGGCACATCACAGCAAGTAGTTCAAGCATCAGCTGAGACTGAGATAAAGACTTTCCTATTAATTTTTGGATTCTGAAATATTTCTCTTTCTTAAAATATGTAAAATTTACAGAATTACTAATGATAGTCAGATACAAAACTTGTTGATGGCATACCACTGAGATGTTTTTCAGGAGCTGTCTTATTCACACAATCCTTTAGTAAGCAGCAAAGTCTATTTTTGGTCCGACATAGTTCTTTTCATGTCAGAGAAATTATCTTTTGAAGGCTTCCCTTTCCTTCTCCAAGTTTCTGTTGCTCAGTGGAAATTAACTGCAACTGATGTTTCTTTTTATGGAAGTCCCCATATGTGGTGTGCGAGTGGATTTGCACAAAACCCACACATCAGAATGCTGACTGAAACCACTGGAGTAGAGTAAATTGTCAGATACTGCTGTCCCGTTGTTTGTAAAGTCTTCTGTTGTCATTTAACTGGGTGAAAATCATGTTCTATGAGACTTCAGTCATAGCAAATGTTACTTTGCATGTATACATTATATAGAATTGAACAGGTTGTGAATTACACAACTTGTTCCAAAGAAGTGGTTCAGCCCCTGTATAATCATGCTTCTAAGCTTTGGGTGTGCTAATGGCAGTACATTCTTTGTAAAGGCCGTGGCGATAGAGAATTATTGAAAATTAAAGCCCCCAAGTACCTCATCGTACACCGGGGCTGTAGGTCACTGCAGGATCACTGAAGGTGAGAAAGAGAGATCTGCACATCAGTGAAATTCCTGCTAACGCCATTTTTCAAATGCACTGGTGATTCACTGTGTGAAAATGGCCTTCTGTATCCCCTAGCAACCAGAAACAAAATGTCTCTGTTCTTGTCTGCTGGCCTTCAAAAACACATCTGAGAAGTGATTTCTTTTCACAAGGCAATCATGCAGCATTAGAAGCCTTCTCCCACCCATTCTTCATAAAGAATAAACAATAAGTAGACAGTCCATTCTAGCTCATGATTGATTTGTAGGGAAAATCTTTTTTTTTTGAGAGGTGTGTGGTTTTTCAGATTTGTTCTGCAACTTTCTAATGCATGAGAAATAATACTGTATTTTTTTGAAAATTACTGTTAGTATTTAATATACTCTTGAAATCTGAGAGATGTGACTTTTGTCTTCAATTTCTGAGACTTCTATAGCAACATAGTATTTTATTATTTTCACTCAGTATGCTGTTGAATTTTTTTCTTTAGTATGCTTAGGATAAAAAAAAAACCTGAGACTCTATATTTCACAAAACATGTAAAAATAAGGAACGTTTTCTTTAAACATAATATGTCAAATGAATGGTGTATCTTTGTGTAGGCAGCTGAAATTCAGCAAGTCAAATGTTGAAAAGATTGTGTCAAAATAAGCACAAAAGACATAGATTCTTTTTTTCAGGCTTGTTTTTCTGCAGTCACTCCCTTTTTTCTTTCCTCACAGCATCTAGCAATTGATGCTATTTTTATAAATTATTCTGGTAATAATTCCTCAGCAAACCTTAGGCTGAATTGTTAAGAGTACTGTACTTATAGCTGGAGAATTGCAGGGTGTACAAAAGGCGCTGACTTTTTCAAATCTCCAGTTTCTCTGTTTTGCTTTATAAATGTAAAGCATTAAAGGGGGGGGGGGAAGTTGGTTTTTGTCCCGAGGAGGTGCTTGTTGCACAGTTGCAATTTGCATTTACAGAGCAGTGGGTTTCTTCCAGTTTTAAAACAGTTTAGTTGTATTTCACACTGGCAATTGTGTGAAGAGTTTTCTTGTGAAAAGTTAGATCAGAGCAGATTCTTCTGTGTGTGTTCATGTCCTGACTAACTGCAGTAGTAGCTCACTGCCTGCACACAGTCCATGGGGGAGGAGATCCTTGAGTCCCGGGAGGACTAGCTGGCTTTGGCTCACAGATTAATTTAGCCTTGCTTTTACAAGTGGTGTAAGATAAAGGTTAACTTTGTGCACCTAAGGCTCGGATTTAAATGAGAAGCAGCTGGAGAAAAACATGTTTCTCTTGAAAAGTGTTTAAATTATCATAAGAATTGAAATTTGAATTCCTTTTTTACTATAAAGCATTAATCAGCTTTATTTATAAATAAATTCAAATTAGACTCCAGAAGTGATCACATTGCTTGAAATAGAAAATAAAGTTATCAATGCTATTTTGATGTTCATGCATTTTTGCATTTTTACATTTTTTTCCCTGTATAATTTTTCCTTGAATTTTTCCACTGCTGTTCATCCCATAAATTGAACTTTATTATTCACTGTTTCAGGCCCCATTTCTACATGACACTACATGCAGGCAGTACCCTTCATCTGCTTGAAATGGCTTGCAAAACAGGAACATCAGTAACTTAAATTTGTGACTGTTGGGCATAAGTCACTGCTGCATAAATCTGTTGACGGCCCATGTTTGTCTTTTTGAAGATTTGGAATTCTGTGAAATTCTGTGTGTTCAGTGAGGAAAAAAAAACCAAAAAAAAAAACAACCAACAAAACCTTTAAAGGTTATCTAGTCCAATCTCCTGCAATGAGTTGGAGGGACAGACACCTTCCACTAGATCAGGTTGTGCAGAGCCCCCTCCAACCTGACCTTGAATGTTTCCAGGGATGGGGCAGCAGCTCTCAGTGCAACCTGTTCCTGTGGTTCACCACCTGCACAATAAGAAACGTCCTCTCTATATCTATGCTAAATCTACTCTCTTTCACTTTAAAACTATTACGCTTGGTTCTATTACACCACCCCCTGCTTAGTCTGTCCCCATTTTTCTTACAGGCCCCCT
Organism: Rhadina sibilatrix; assembly: GCA_013400275.1. NCBI lineage: Eukaryota > Metazoa > Chordata > Aves > Passeriformes > Phylloscopidae > Rhadina > Rhadina sibilatrix. The sequence goes on from VWYO01011283.1 coordinate 334,061, forward strand.
TCAAGTACTGTGAGGCCGCAGTGAGGTCTCCCTGAAGCCTTGTCTAGGCTGAACAAATCCACTTCTCTCAGCCTTTCTGTTTTCTGTCCTGTCATCCCCTGGCCTGTGTTGCCATCAGGGGTTGTCCCAGTCCAGGTGCAACATTGGCCTTGCACTTGGCCTTCTTGAACCACATGAGGTTCCCATGGGCCCACTCCTCGAGCTTCTCCAGGTCCCTCTGGATGGCATCCGACCCTTCCCCCACGTCTGTCACACCTTACAGCTTGGAGCCTAGCGGCATTTAAAAAACACTTACTAGGAACATTTTAAAAACAAAATACTTCTGGTTTAGGTAACTTGTGGTAGACAGATGGAAATAATACAAGTAATTGTTCTTTATTTTGTGTGATTTTGTAGAAATCCTGTGAGAAATATATACCTGTACGTAGAGTCCTTGAACATAGTATTTTTACTTCAGGTATCTGCCTAAAACCTTTTTAAAGCATTCAGCAAGAAACCTATGAGAATTTTCATTTTCCTTCAGGAAAACCGTACTTAAATGATGAGGATTTTCTGTTGGATGTTTTGCTTGCATCTATTAAAAATCTATAACATGGCTTTTTTTTTTCTTACATTCTAGCTATGAGACCTTCTAATTTGCAGAAAACAAGCAAATGAAAATGGATATAAAAGTCATTTGTATTCACTGTTAATATCTTGGTTGTAAGAGCGATTAGTAAAAGTTGCAAATTCCTTTTTAAAAATGTGTATTGGTGAGGCTTTGTTTAATGTAATGTTTTTTTCGGAGCTCCTGGTGCTGAACTCTATGTCTCTGCTTAGGACAAGGATCAGAACTGCTTCTGGGCAGCTCTCCATTGCCCTTTGATACAGGAACCATTTAGACTTTATGCTACTGAAGAGTAATGAGAACTGAGTGAAAGAAATGGAGGTATTAGACTAGAAACATTGAAACCTGGCAGCAGAATTTTTGTCTGATCACAGGTGGGCAGCTTCCAGACCCTTTGCAATATCACAGTGTTGTAATAGGAGTACTGTATGTTAAAAAACATACTGGAAAGCTTTTAAAGGCCATCATTGTGTGCTCTGACTGATGCAGGACTTAGGGCAAAAGAGGTCCGTGGCTATTAACTGAAAGTTGCAATGAAATAGATAGGCATGGGCAATATTGATTTTAGTATTTCCTCAATATTGATTTCTTCTGTTGGAAATGTAGTGTTCCATAAGTATGGTTTTGCATCTTCAGTGTGTGTGCTTAAAGTTTCTTATATTTTATCTGTTTCCTGTATTCCAGTGCAAAAAACACTTGCCTCTATTCTCAGGGCAATCTCCTTTTCAAGATTGTTCTTTGTATGTAATATCTGATGCAGACATAGTAAATTGCTCCAACTTTAGGAGGCATGAAAAAGCAGACTGGTGAAATTTTTTTGGCCTTGAATTTCTCACTCCTGAAATGTTGAGGGCAGCAGTAGGATAGAGCTAGAATTCAACAAGAATAATCGAGAGCCAGGCTCTTCGGGCCAGCTCTGCTGATGGACATCATTTAAACCCAGGGTATTTTCTGCTACCTGTGATCTCTCAGGGGATTGTTTTACATGCTTTTGGATGTCAGTTTCTTTTGGAGTTCTTGAGGGGTTTAGGAAGAAGATGGAGGACTGACCAGGTTTTGCTTCTAGGAGGGATGGCAGCAGTGATAACCACAGGACCTCTGTGCAGCAGCCAGGGAGTGTTAGCACCTGCCATCACCTCTGTGGTGCTGAGCAGGGAAAGATCCAACAACTCGGCCAAGAAAAGCTTCTGTTTTACCCTAACTGAGCCTACGGAGATTCCTGTAAGCAGTGGCAGCTGCTGAGAGCTAAAATCATAGTGGTGGAAGTGAGGGGAAAAGGAGCAGATAAAAGTAACTCGCTGGAGCCGTGCAGAGAGGTTGCCATCAGATAAGCCAGGGTGCCAACTGCTCCATGGCATAATGTGAGTGTGGATAAACTCCTAGCCTGTAGCATGAGCCTAGGAGTTTGTTAACATGTCTCTTTATTGCCTTTGTCTCCTTTGTTTCCTTTGTTGATTTATTTTTGTAGTTTTACCAAAGCTGTTTCAAGGAATACTGATTTATCACATGGTGACTGAGCCAGTACCTTAACCGTGCTTTGTGGAATTACAAAATGAGAAAAAAAAATAATATAATACATTAATACATTAGTGGAGATGCCTGTAGCAATACCTCCAAAGAAAACAGACAGTATTATTATTCTTAAGTTGTTTTTCATTTGAAAGGGTCTTTATATTTTATTGTAGTTAAACGAAGGTGAAAGGTGTGTTCAATTTTTCTCCCTGGTTTCCCTATTAATGTTGAAGGGTAGGAAGAAATTATACTCATTTGTATTCCTGGACATAATAGAAATGAAAAATGAATATTTTATTGCTAATGGCTTTATAAAATACTAGTCAGATATCTCAGCAAATTTAGTATATAATTCTATTGCAAAACATAAAAATAAAAAAAAATTGCTCAGTTGAGGGCTCTAAAAATAACAATAATGCACTGCCTAAGTACTAGTACAGCAGCTTTTAACTCCTCTATTCCTTTGCAAATGGTATCAGTTTCATAAATAGTGTAGCATGGCCTCCCCAGACTTCACAGAGCTTGAGGCTGAGAGTCATGTCAAAATTAAGGTTCACTGTAGCTAAACCTTACAACTTTTTCACACATTCATTATTTGACCAGCTTCACTGTGTATTTATCTTTTCAGTAGCAAACTAATTGTATGGCAGCTACATTGCAGCAGCTACAGAAGGATTCCTTCAGTCGATGTTGTATTTTTGTATCTAAGTATATATACATACACACTGTATATACTTTAGATATATTAGGTGTACTTTAATACAGGTATTAGCCTCTATAGAGACGGAAGGGGATGGATGTTGGCCAAAGGAAGGGAAAAAGGTAGAGAAGGTGGGCGTACTTTCAGGTTCAGATGGATGGCACAACAGGGCTAGTGTTGGTGATGGAATGGGTGCAGAAGTGGGAGAAATGGGAATAGGAGATTGTGTGCAAGTAAACTGAGAGGTAAGAAAGAGCAGACAGTCTTGAAGGGGTGCTGCTGGGTGAGAGGCAGGACATGAGCTGGCAGTGGTCACTCACAGCTCAATAAGCCAAACGTATCCTGGGCTACATCCAAAGCAGTGTGGCCAGTAGGTCCAGGGAGGGGATTCTGCCCCTCTGCTCTGCTCTGCTGAGACCCCACCTGCAGGGCTGCATCAGCTCTGGGGGCCCAGCACAGAGGGATCTTGTTCAGCACTGAAGAGTAGAAAGGAGAACAAGTGGAGCTGGAAGGACTGTGGAGAGCTTCCTGCAGTTGGGTTAGTTTCTACTGAACCTTCTGACAGGGTGGGAATCAAAGTTCCTATTGTGCCTTACCCTTAATCCTTCCCTTAAGAATGAAAGCTGATGTGTGAAGGTGAAAACTCAGCATACTACGTTTTTACAAAATCAAGGAATTTTTGTTTTGCCTTGACCAGCTCCACTGTGGAATCTACTTCTTAAACTAAAAAGTGGGCTTAGCATTGTAGAAACTGTCTGTGGTAATCAGAATTTCTACATTTCAGAAGATGAAATATTGCCATATATATATATGCAACGCAGACTCAACTTTCAAAAGTCATTAAAGAACATTGCTATTGAAAACATGGTGAAGCAAATAACATAGCAAAACTCGCTAATTTTTAAGCTTTTACTTCTATCAACATTACAGAGAAGTGCTGCAGCCAGGAAGAACATATATCAAATAGTAAAATGTTGCTTGTTTCTTTTCATGTAGTGTGAAAAAACACCCAGCCTGTCTTGCTTGATTTAGTAGCAGATAGATACAGATGTTTAGAATCTTTCCTTTAAGCTGTTATTGGGTAATTCAAGACAGTTTTGAGAATGAAGCTACTGCATCTAAATAAGTTAAAATACCCTGTCAGGAGTGGTTCCATACTGAAATTGTAAAAACCCTTCTGAGAACTGATGAAGAAGTGAGAATAATTGCAATCACAACATTTAGGAAGTGCAAAATAGCTTGTTAAAACCTCAGTGAAATGCATAGCAATTGAAGGCATCTGAATCTTTTTTGGGAATCACAAAAAAGTAAAATATAGCCTCAGATTAAAATACAGTTGTGAAACTCTGGCAAAGTTGCCCATGGTGCTTGTAAAGTAAAATAAACTTAGAAAAAAACTGGACAATTTAGCAGAAAATTATTAATGAAAGTTAGGTTGGGTTCATTGTGTTCAGATTTAAAAAAATAAGTTCCATCAATATTATGAAACATTGTCCTCATTGGGATGAAAACACTAAGTCAGGGAAACTGTACCAAAATCTTGGAGGAGATACCAGTTCTATCCCTATGGGCAAAGGGATATACTGGACAGTAAAGCATGTGTAGTTTTTGGATGTGAGTTTACTGTATGATAAAATGTGTGCCTTGCAGAAAGATACTCATTAATAGCAGCTACAAACAGATTTTTGTCTTGAAGGAATTGTGTCTTTTGTAAACTAAAAAAAGACATTACACTGGCTGTAAGGAGATGACAAACATCTTTCAGAGCTTTGTGGAGAACAGTGAACTGTGAGCATAGGAGCTGTTGTGCTGAAACTGGCACCTAAATCCATGCCTGGCTTCCAAAGTGGCTGTCTGTGGGTACGTCAGAGGAACTTTGAGAACAGCTTGGTTGGGGGAGAATATTTTCCTAACCCATTAAGACAATTGCTTCCCCATATCCAGCAGCAAATAAATGTATATTATGTTTATATTTCTGTCTTCTTTAATGTAATTGTAGGTGCATTTATTGTTTGTATTGATATCTGGTCCTTTTCAATTCCACCTTGTATCTTGGTTCCATTATGTTATGTAATGATGCATAACATGCCTGTGTGTGTAAGGGAGAGAGAGGAGTCAATTCTCTTCTCTGATTTGACCTTTCTCAGTTTAATTGATTAGTTCTGTTCTAAGTGTTTTGTTTGGAAGTGCAGGAAAGGAATGGATCTCTGTGCAAAGAAGATGCAGAAGTTGGAGAGCCCAAAGGTTCTCTGCTGATAGCCTCTTCTTTGAGTGTATGTAGACCAGACATTTTCTTTCAGATTATGACTGTGCTGTGGAGTATCAGGTAGTTACTGTAAATGCTGTGATGCAGGCTTTGGAGAAAGAAAGTATCTTTGTGACAAGAGTTAAAAAAAAAAAAACCAAAACACACAGAACCTGCTTTGTGAGACAACCGTCTACTGTCTATTTTCTACAAAGCTGAAAGCAGTTTGAGAAAAAAAAATGTGTACATTTGAACCTGAAAGATCTCCTGCAAGGAAAGAAAAGCAATTGAAATAGGCAGCCTGCAGATTAAAATCCCGGGAGAGCACTTGGTTCTCTCAATTGCCTGCTGAAAGAGCAGAAAAAGCTGATTTTATATGATATTATTAGGGAGGAATATACAATAACAAAATGTCAAGGCTGGATAGTATAGTCAATGAAGTATGAAAGAAACAATAGAAACTGAAGAGGGAGTAGAGTTTTGCTTAAGGAAATCAGTTCTCCACTGTGTTGTCAACAAAACATTTGCATCTGTGAAAGCAACCCCCTGGTTTTCATTAGGATAAAACTATGACTGGAGTTGCATTTAATGCCATGTGCCATGGTAGCCGTCCCAACTGCGAGAGTGACAGTCACTGATGATCCTGCTGGTTTCCTCTCAAAGGGATGTAAACCCCAAAGTCATTGTCCAAATTAGTCCTGGAATTGGATTTAGATTCTGCTTGCAATATAAGTGAAGGGGATTTTCAGAGATTAACTTGGGTGAATTTGCTGTTGGGAAGGTAAAAATGGTTTTCTCCTGCATATTAATGGACCCTTCATGTAACCCCTCTCTGTGGCAGGAAGTTGTCTGACATGGAAACTTGTGTCTTTGTTTATTATGAGTTTTGTGGAGGAAAGCAGGGAGAAAAGACAAACTGGGAGGATGAGCTAAAGTTCAGGTGAAAATAAAGAGCAGAAAGGAAGATATATTTGCTGTTAAATAAATGCATTCATTATGTAATGACATTTATGTCACTGTCTTTTGTAAGAAATGTGGTATTTCTTATCTGTGGTTATAAAAATGGAATTTTTTTATATGGACTTTTTTCCCTACTCTGCATACACTCATTTGTAAACCAGCAGCCTCCCATTCTCAATAGTTCAGTTTTCTACTTTGTTTACAAATTTCAAAATGTTTATAAAGGTGTTGTCCTTGTCCTAGCTACCAACTTGTTTTTATGTTAAGGAATTTCATATTGCCGTTTTAGAAACTCGAAACCAGATAATAATAGTAACTTTTGCAATTAATATAAGGAGAAGAGAGATAGGTAACTTGGTAAATTTAAATATTTGAGTAAATTTAGTTTATATTAAGTATAAAACAGCGTGAAAATATAGTCTGAGGCTGAAGTATTTCCAACACAGTAGCCCTTCAACAAACCATGTACGCTTTATGTTACTTGCTGGTTATGGGCTTTATAATGTCCATAACCTAATTCAGCCTAATTAGAAGGTTGAAAGAGCATCTCTTCAGCTATTTTTCCAAGTGGAAATAAATAACAGTCAACAAAATATTCTTCATACTAACCTCTCCTTGGTGGAAGAAGAATATTGTGCAAAGAATTAGATTTAAGAGACTTCCTGAAAACTCAGACTCTTCTAAAATAACCCTCACTGGACATAAAAATCCTGCTAAGTGACAGATCAGTGTCTTTTACGAGGTGAAATTTCCCAGCTTCCCCCAGGTGATTGGCTTTGCTTAGATTGTGAGAGGAATCAGGACTAATCCGTAGGTCTGTATGCTAATTGCTGATTGAGAATCAGTCGGTAATTGAACCACTGAAAGCTTACTTGGCCATCTGTACCTCATGAAGCATAAAAAGGGGTAGCAGGACACAGTAGCAGCTGTAATTTACGCTTCACCCCTGCAATGGGAGCCACAATAACTCAGGTCAGATGCAAGACTCATGCAGCCTTCCTAGCTATGGGAGCAGCAAGCCCCAGGCAAATACTGGAAAATAATACTTAAATGTCTCAGCTGTTAATTGCATGCATTAGTAATTAGTAAGACTATTTAACTGTAACTTATAAAGGAGGAGACGTGGCATGGATTCATAAATAACCACCTGAATTGTATTCATAGATACTACAAAACACATTTTAAGGAGGCTCTCACTCCATTCTTAGTGAGAGAGATGAGAGATGTTGGAGGATGTTACTCGAATCTGATAGAAGGTGGGAGGTGAAAGCTTTTATTGTCTATCTACTTTTTTTTAATCTGACCTAATTTTCATTTTTCTAGCGTCAATTCTTTATACAAAATTTATTTGCAGTATAAAGTATGAGTATATGTATGAGCAAAACTTCTTCATGACATTAATACAGAAATCAGAGCACTCCAACAGTGTGTAGGAGAGCATTGCACACCCTGGATGAATAACTGGGTGATTCTGTCTTTGTTTTTAACCTCCTTTCATAGCTTTGAGCCAATCACTTTCCCTTACTTTTCACTTCCATGGATAAAATGGGATAATGGTATTTAAGTACAATATTTCATAAAGATACTGTGCAGACCCATTAATAAATCCATTTGCAGGTCTTTGATTACCCTCAGTATATCAAAATGTCACTACTGAGCTTGCTAACTGCACTTATTTAATTTCCTAGTTCTACTCAAGTTCTAGATTATAAAATGATATTTTCTGACATAAGTTATGATACAACTAAAACTATCACTCTGAAAGTCACTTCAACACTCATCCACTACCCCTTAGAAAAAGCTATAAAGTACACAGATTGTCTTTTCTTCAGTTATTATAAAGATTTATTGGATCTCTAGCTTTAATATCCACTGAAGGTTTTCTCTGTCAGTATTAACTCCTTAGATCAATAATTTGTGATACTGATCTCCTGAGAAGTCAGTGTCTGCCAGCTACCATTGCAGTGTTTACCCCTGCTGAAAAGCAGTTGTAGCAAATTAAATTGGCTTCTGTCGGTGGATGGTCCTTATTTTATGGCACAGTTAATGAAGGCTGATGTATAGGCCACTTCCTAAAGAACATCAGATCAAAGGCAAGGGTTTGTAGCAAGAAAAATCTGAATTTATGAGGTGAATCTGCTTTCATTTCTAGAAGAGTTGCTGAAGACTGGTAGATGGCTCTTCAAAAGAAAGTCCTTTCCAAAGGAGCATGTTTTTAACACTGCACACATACCTTGTCTTCTGTCTTGCTGGAGAACTACTGACTACATTCTCTGATCTGCTGTTAGACAGTTTACCTTGTTAAGTAGGTCTATGAAACATTCTGCTTTGAGGAAAGTAGAGACAAATGGACTAAAACAAAACCAAGCCTGGAACTACTTTAAAACAGCTCTAGAAACAGCTGCTTTCCGTTTCATCTAGCTCAAATGATGAGAATTTGTCCTCAGACAGGATCCTGACCTTAGATCTCCAAAATGGATGTAGAAATGGGAAAAGTTTGTTCTCTTAGACTTGTTTTCTTCCTTTGCCTCATTATCAGGAAACTTCCTGATCCCAGTTTTAACATTGCTCTCCAAGGATAATGATTAGCATGGCCTATCAGTGACTCCAAGGTACCTGTTCGAGTGCACAATAAGAATGATCTATACTTAGACTGATTCTAGAAATCAGAATAAAACTTAAGCATTTATCTTTGCAATCATGGAAGAATTGTTCACAAAATTCTAATAATGTCAGTTTTCTGGATATTAGCAGCCTGTTCAAAGCAAAACAAAC
>VWYO01011283.1:354679-388552 GCA_013400275.1 Rhadina sibilatrix
GTGGACTAAAGGAAAAAGAGCATAACCTATTTGCTTGAAGGAGTTGATGATGGGAGGGGAGAAAAGGCTACAAACAGACAATCACTTCATTTTGTCCTAGTGAATAATGAACTAAATATTCAGTAGATTTTTTTTTTATATATTTGATTTTTTCAAGCAGAGCTGAATGCTACAGATGAGAAGGAATAGCAAGTTTTTAGTATGGGTAATATTTGGTAAGCATTTTAAACTTGAGCTGTGTGGTACACTGTTATGGGTAGCCTTGTGAAAATTGTATCATTAGAGTTATCTCTCAATAGAGTTCTGAAAGATTAAATTAAGGAGGGCACCGTGGAAAAAAAGTTTTCTTTAGGTGCATATCTGATTACCATTTGTTGTAATCATTACATTTCTGGATGTTGTCGGTAACCAAGAAAGGAATGAACAAGTGTGACTGATTGTTGTTTATTTTCGGCTTTTCTGCAGTTTCATATTGAAGTGAGAGGGAGAAGTACATCATCCTCCACAGGACTGTACAGAGTAATATTTATTTCTGGTTCTTCTAATAAGAAGTTGCCAGTTTATTTCAATAAGTCAGTAAAAAGAGGTAAAGTTTGGGGGGAGAAAATGTTTATTTACAGTTGAACCAAGGGAAAATTTAGGAATGAAGATGAAATGGTTTTTACAAACCACATGAAACAAAGATGTTTCCTGAAGTTTTTTGTTTACTGTTCACTAAAATAGCTAAAGCCTCAACATTTTCTCAGACAGGTATGTCTGCCTCAAATTTAAAATGCTTAGGAAACATAGATTAACAGGAAATCTGCAGAGTATAATTATCATAGAAAAACAGCTGCAATGGAAACCACGAGAAAAAAGCAAGTAAGAAAACTGGTGACAGTGAAGTTTAAAATAAAGTAGTTTGGTATGCCAGTGTTTACAGAATGTAGGAGATTGACACACACAAATTACCAAATTTTTAGTACTATGAAAGAAAAAGTTTAAAGATATTGCATATTGCTTTCATTCTGGTATTGCAGATGTGAAATAGGATGAAGTTGGGATACTGTGTGAAAGGAGAACTTGGACTATACGGTTGACTTACTGATATTTCTCAGGGATTGTTTGGATTCCTCTAGGTCAGTTTTCCTTGATCAAAACTTCAAACTCTTTGGATAGAAATGTTCCTGAAGTTGCAGACTGGCATCTTTGTGCAGGCAGTTTTGTGTTTGCTGCTTTGTCCATAGTGAGCTCTTCTCACTGAGCAGCACTGGGAGGAGGGACTTTGCCCAACCTGACCACTTAAATGAGGATTGTCGTGTCAGTACACAATTAAATTCCGACAAGAAACAGTTTTCCTGTACTATGGAAGTGCAAATATTTCAGGACACTCTTGTGCCTATGAAATGAGCAGATCATAATCTGTGTCACTTGGTCACCCAAGGTCTAAGCAGCAAAGCCTTTAGCTGTTGATAGTGAGGTATTTGTCATAATTAGAAATGGCCAAAATGGTACTTGTGGCTTCTTGTATCTTCATTATTTTGCTTTATGCCATGCTGTATTGAGGATGGTCATCCAGTTGCAAGTCTGTGTATTTCATGTTTATTGCCCTGCTTATAAACATTTGTGTGAATAATATATACAGGCTTTTAAGTTATGAATTCTTTAGGCCTTTTGCTTCAGTGCCCTCTTTTGAATATCTTTGTTCTCTTTCCTTCTACGAAAGGACCTCTTTCCTTCTACGACCACATAACAGTTAGTTCCAGTACTCTTCATTTCCATAATTATCCTTAGTGATGTGTGAGGATGAATGCAAATTTGTTAGCAAATTGATAATTCCTTATCGTAACAAGAAAAAAACCCTCAGAAATAGCTGTCCATAAATTAAGTCAGCATTATATTGGGTTTAATCTATTTTATAAAGCGTTGCACACCTCATAGACAGAAAGAGGTCCTTAGAGTAAATGAAATTAATTGGGGAAAAATTAACAAATGTTATGAAGCTGTCATTTTTTTATGTATCAGTACCACAGTCATACAGACACTACTCACATGTTAACTAGATGTCTTCAGTATGCAAATTTGATAAATTATTTGATCATTATAAGAATTAATTCTGAGGTGCAGAGGCTTTTGCAAACACTAATCCTTGTAACAGTCCAATAGGGTGGAGAGGTGTTATTTTCCTTTCACAGAAAGAGGCTTGAGGTATTTGTATTGGTGATCCTGCCCGCTGTCCTGGTCTTGGGCTGGGGAACTGATCCTGCTTTTCCTGGCTTCAATTTCCAGTTTTTAGTAATTCCTCACTGATCCGTGTCTCATTCAAAGAGCTAATATTCCCACTCAGAGGAATTCTGAAACTCCTTTGCTGCCACACTGGGAAGTGAAGCCCACTCTGCAAACAGATTTCCTCATTCACAGTCTGATATAGTAGGGAAAGATAATTTCTCTTTAAATAAAGAAGTGGCATCTGAGAAATATTTATTATGTTTTACGATAGCTTTCATTTCATTACAGCAATAAACAGAGAAGTCAGTGGTACTGTGTGATACTTCAGTTCTCTGTATTTTAATGAAATGATTTTGCTTATAGGAACAGAAAGATAACATGAAAAATAGTTTTTATATACAAACCATAGATACATAATATACTATTTGATGGGAAATGTAGAGGGTTAAATTCTCCTTTGTACAGTTTTTTATTTTCTATCTAAGAGTCATTCTCATCTCTTAAGGAAGTGAGTTAATTTATTTTTTTTGTTTTATCTTTTTTCACTCCCTGCATGTATGTATACAAAAGGCTTTAAGTGTGGAAATATAAATGGCAGACTAAGAAAATTTATTGACTCTACTGGCACAAGGAGATGCGGTGTAAATGTCCATCATTATTCAGTCCCTCTTCTCATGTATTCATACATTTATTTTGTGGCTTATAGAAATCATAATTAATTGTACATAAGAATGTCCTGCACACCTCAATGAATCATTTTAAGTAACAGTGCAAGCAGGCTTTGTGATGCAGTTGCCTTGAAAGAGCATTCAGAAGGGTCCAAAAAGGCAAAACTGAATCTAAGCAAGTGCTTCTCTCTCCAGTTTTAATTTAAATTGGTTTATGATAATGATTTAAAGGAAGTCAAATGTTCTGTGATGCATCCTCATTTGACTGCCCAATTGCAGCAGCTTCAGTCCTTCAGGCTCTACTGGCAGTTTAAAAAAATAGAAACCTAAATTGAGGGTGTGAACCAGGAGTGCAGCTGATCACTTTGTCAGGTGCCTTTGTGCCTCTGACTGTGGATAGTTTTTCAGGAGAAAGGTAAGAAAGAGGTGACTGCTAGCAAAGATGGCATTTAATGACAGTGTGAGCCTAATGGCAGAGAAAGAAGTAGTCCAGAAACAGTCAGTTGACTTGAAGAAAAAGTCAAAAGCAAATGAAGCCGCTGCTCTATGTGTCTGGTGAGTCTGTAGGCTCTTGTGGGCCAGAGGTTTGGGGTTTATTATTTCACCCAGCAAGAGTGAACTGGAGCCTGAGCCCTGCAGTTCCAAGCTTTCTGAGATCCATTTAAAAAAGGGTGAATGGCTGGACAGATGGATAGATGATGTCAAATGGAGCATGCCACTTGTCTCCCCATTAATGAAGGATTGACTCTTCCTCGGGTCCATTCCAAAGCATGCTGTGTGCACACAGAGGGCTGACCTATAGTTCAGTGACTGAACTATTAACTGAAATTACCATCTTAATCAATGTGACTCATATTCTTCTTTGTGCCTGCAGTAGTCTAAAGGCAGATTAATGTAGAAGAGATACTTGTTACCTGACTTCTCTACATTCTAAAGCTTAAAGTGCTGCCAGGGAAATTCATCAAAGGGTTCCCCTGGAAAGTTATCCCTGCAGGTTTATAATATGCATAAGCTCTGCTGTGCTTTGTTTTATACTTTTCGGCCGTACCAGCCTTATCAGTTTGAGATTTTTTTGGTTTTTTTTTCCAGTTGAGATGCTATTTTCATAGGATGATATTAGGCTTAAGAATGGCTGAAGGAACTTGGGTTAAGGAAATTCTCTTCCTTTAAATCAATCAAGTAGCACCTTCATTTCTTGGTAGGTGGCTGTCATGGGGGTGGAAGAAACCCACCTGACTGTCACACTGTGGTTAATGCAGCATTATACTGTGAAGCAAAGCAGAGCATTTGGCAGCAACCCCAAAATTTTTACAGTAAAGATGTTTAAAGAACTGGTCAGTTGTTAGGTTCAGTCAACAGAAGCCATTTTTCTTTGCCCTGCAAGAGGTCAGTTTATCAAGCAGCTCTTTCCATCTACTTGTATGGTGATTTGTTGGGGGAGGGGGGGTGTTGTTTGTTTCCTTTCTTAAATAAGAGCACGTTCATAATTTTGTCTTCTTGAGTCAGTTGTCTCTGTAATATGAACTCCTGCAGAACATTACTGCACAAAATATCACATGGCTAACACCGGAAAAATCTCTCCTCTATAAATATTTTACCTAAGAGAGGGTTCAAATGCAGTCTGTGATGTGACAGTTAATGTAAATCCTGTCTTTAAAAAGAAATCCTTCTGTGGTACATGATGAGAAACTCTGCTAATATGAATAGAGGATTCCTCTTGTGCCATTGGCAAAAAGATGTGAAAAACATGAGCATCGTGGGAAATTTTACTGTGTCAAACAAGCTTCTTGTAGATTGACTCTAACTCCTTCACAGTCCTTTAGGCAATTGAATTTTTAAAAGTAAGGATTTGGAGGCTTGTTGGGATTTTTACAGTGAGCTGATTGTATTTCCTACTGTAATTAGGAAATACAGCAGCACAGCTTTGTCCCCAGTGGTGTTATTAGGAGCCTCTTGCAGATTAGGTTGATTGCCTCTTGTTACACTGTTGATCAAAAAAGAACTGTTTCAATGCTCTTGACAAATTGTGATAACCATTTCTGATATTAAATCCATTTGGCATGAAAATTAGTGTTTACAGGTATCATGGTGATATGAACAGCTGCAATTCAAAGAAACAGAAATGGCTGACAGTTACTTAACCTACAACTTTAAAGGTAAATTTATTTAAAAGCACTGCAAGAGTCTAATTGGCAAGATGACTACAAAATAGATTTTAAAAGCTCCAAACTCCTAGTCACTGAAGAATAGGACAATGTTGCAGCCTTAGCAGAATGATTCAGTTGTAACGAGAATATTATTTTATGACAGCTGTCATCTCACTGAGTCCATGTAAGACTATATTTGAACAAGGATCCACAGTTTTGTAAAAGGCCTGTGCAGTCTTCCCACAGAGGTGGAATATGGCTGCTTTCTTTGTTTAATTTCAGAGTTGTGTGAAAAATGCTGTGAACACGTGAATATATGAGAGGATCATGGATCAATTAGAATTTCAACAGAGAAGATCTGGCAATAGAGAATAGAATTTGATAATACAAAATGACCTTATTTTAACAAAATAAAGTTATTCAGAGAAGAGATGGAAACTACATCTGTGTAGCAGATGACCTACAGAATTAATTGTATGCTTGTCAGTCTTTATTAAATGTGTGAAATTCTTAAGAGTATTTTAAAAAGCACTGCAACAATGGATGTACAGTATAGATAAGCTGCCATGCTCAGTTGTGCAGACGTGAAGTTGTTGGGTGGCTTTCTCAAGGTCATAAACCCCCCAGGAGGTGTGAATCTCCATATTTCTTTTCTGTAACAACTTTATTATTTTTTTTCAATTAAAAATATAAGTTTGAGATTTTTCTAGTTTAAAGTAAAAATAATGAGAAGGGAAGAGTACAGCATGGAGCTGTGACTACAAGAAAAAGCTTGTCAGTGACAGATCCAGATTGCACGATCTTCCACTTTGCTACCTGGTGCTTCTCTGGCTTAATCTCTTTTTAAACTTGGTATAGTGATAGGCTTCCAGAAGAAGTAGTCACATTCCAGCCTTGCTTCTCTTTTGTCATGACATTTGTATGAGATCTCTGTTTTGGTTTCACTCTGCTTGCTTGCATACAGATGGGAAACGAGCTGGGGTTGAGGAAAGGGCAGAGAGACCTGGTCTCTTGGCACAGAACCTGCTGATTCTGATTAATTATTAATTGAACTATAAGATCAAAAAAAGTTACTTGCAGTAAGTTCTATAATTAGTTAATAAAAACAAAACCAAAAAGCCAACCAGGCCCAAAAACCATGTGTGACAAGCTAGAGCAAAATTATCTGGATGAAACAGCTTTCAGTAAATCTGTGGATGACCATGGTCTGGTCTGATCAAGAACATGTAAGCATACAGCTTCAACTAGAATATGCTCCCATTGGAAGGGTAACTAGTGGAAATCAAAGGTGCTTGGAATAAGGGTGTGGTTTCTCAGATGGTGGTCATTTGGTACGTAGAGAAGCTCCACAAGACTTCACCAAGATGTGTTATAGGTAGCAGGAGTGAAATAGAAGAGACAATTCCATTTTTCATGACTGTGTGCTGTTTTTGCCTGGAGTAGAGTTACTTTTCTTTCCAGTGGCTGGTATGGGGCTGAATTTTGGATTTGTGCTGAACACTGGGCTGATTAATACAGAGATGCTTGTGTTATTGCTGAGCAGGCTTACACACAGCCAAGGCCTTTTCTGATTTTTGTACTGGCAGGCAATTTAGGGGTGTGTGGGAGGAGAGCCAGGACAGTTGACCCAAACTGACCCAAGGGGTATTTCAGACCATGTGGCATCATGCTCAGTGTGTAAAGGTGGGGGAGTGGGGGGAGGTGTGAAGAGAACAGGGAGAAAATTTGGAGTGATGCTGTTTGTATTCTTCTTAAATAACTGTTACCTGTGATGGGACCCTGCTGTCCTGGAATCAGCTGAACACCTGCATTGGAAGCACTGAAAGAATTCCTTGTTTTGCTTTGTGCGTGTGTGTGTGGCTTTTGTTTTCCCTATTAAACTGGTGTTTTCTTCAACCCACAAGTTTTACAGCTTTTGCCCTTGTGATTCTCTCTTTGATCCTGCTGGTGAGGGACTGAGTGAATGGCTGTGTGTGTGTTTGGTTACTCAGTTTGGGGTAAACTCAGCAACACACGTTGCTCTAGTCACAGAGAAAATTCAATNGTAAAGGTGGGGGAGTGGGGGGAGGTGTGAAGAGAACAGGGAGAAAATTTGGAGTGATGCTGTTTGTATTCTTCTTAAATAACTGTTACCTGTGATGGGACCCTGCTGTCCTGGAATCAGCTGAACACCTGCATTGGAAGCACTGAATGAATTCCTTGTTTTGCTTTTTGTGTGTGTGTGTGGCTTTTGTTTTCCCTATTAAACGGGTGTTTTCTTCAACCCACAAGTTTTACAGCTTTTGCCCTTGTGATTCTCTCTTTGATCCTGCTGGTGAGGGACTGAGTGAATGGCTGTGTGTGTGTTTGGTTACTCAGTTTGGGGTAAACTCAGCAACACACGTTGCTCTAGTCACAGAGAAAATTCAATTTAATAATAGAACGTAGAAGGTAGTGGAGTGTTATGGGAGATGCTGCAGCCAGGCCAACAGAACAAGGTAAGTACCATTGCAAAAGAACAGCTGAGGAGTGATTGTGGTTTGTTTCAGTTATCCCTAGAAATCTCAAAAGTTTCCTCTACTTGAAAAGTTACATGTTTTTGTTTCAATGCTAGCAGACGTTCTGAGTTGTGTGAGTTAAAGACCATTTAGACTTCTTGGAGTTTTAACAAAGTTTAATGTAAAGTATATTTAATACATATTTACTAGCAGGCTCTCCAGAGAACTGATTTCACCCTGATACCTACCCACCCACAGATACGGGTATACATTTTTACAGACATACTTAATGTAAGCATGCTCTCAGTCTTTTTCTTTTTTAAAATTACAACTGCTCTTGTTCAGAGCTATGCATCTGCATAGCTCTCAACAGCAGCCTACTTATCCTCTCTTTCTCCTTTGTTTCATGAGGAAAAAAAGCATTAAAAGAAAATGGGAGGAAAAGTAAATCAAATGACAATTAAAAGTTCTTTTCAAGAGCCACAGGAGAAGAAAGGGTTGAATCTACCTGTGATTGTCCAAAAGGAATGCTAGTTTTTTTCTTTCTCTTTCTGGGTATATGGAAGGCAAAAGATTGAAGGGGTGGGAATTTCCATTTGTGAATTACAAAAATGTGTTTAAATTGCAGCTAGTGCAAGCTTTGTGCTATATTAGTAGTTTATTTATAGAGAAAGATGGCCTTGGGGTTAAGGTACAAAATTGAAAATCAGAGGATACGGAACTTCTGGCCCAGAAACAGCATATCTTCCTGGGGGAAATAATGTAGGTGATTTAAATTCTATCTGCAGAACTGCCAGAGTACATTTATTCTTTTTAGTGGCATAGTCAGACTAATTTTATTAATCCTTTTAAGTGCTCAGAGGGCAGCCATGGTATATGTGCAAAATACTGGTTCTTGCAAGTGTTCTAGATGCCAAAATATGTAAGAATAGGGCAGTGAACATGATCCTGGAGGCTGCATTCTGAAAACCTGGGAGAGCTAATCAGTAATAAGAATATTAATTCACATAAATAGTCCACACTGGCATCTGACTGTTTGGCTTTTATGAATGCTATGATTTAATTACTGCTTTTTGGCACATCTGGGGATGTTTCATTGAGCTGGTAAGATTAGATCTGGTGTCCATGAAAGGAATGGGCAATATCTTGCCTATTGTAATGATCTGTTATGCTATGTCTTAATTAGCTTGTTTTCTATTATGAACATAACAGAGCTTCAGAAAGGTTGCTACCTTATATTACAGGAAGTACATTAAAATACCCTTGCTCTAGAGCTTTTAATCTCATGCATATGATGAGATTAAAAAACGTCATATTTGACAGTTTCAGTGAAAATCAGGTTACCCTCTAAGTCACATTGTCCCTAATAAATAAGTTTGGATCGAAAGAGCTGTCATAAAAAACATAAGATTGCATATGTTTTGCAAATGGCTGCTGGTCTTAAAAGTTTGTTTATTAAGTTCTTTGTATTCATCTATTTCATTATGTGCATAATGTCATAAAGTTTAGGATAAGAATCTTTATCATTGAATTCTAAGCAATATTTCATTACTGAGTATTCTCATTTAAAGTCTCTGTCCCCTTCCCTCATCTCGCAAGAGAAACCAAACACTTCCTTCATGTTTAACAGATAATGAAATTTAAATTCAAATAACTAAAATTCCATTAAAGAAATAACTGGCTTTCTCCCACCGTTTCCTGCCATGCAGGTGGATGAGAGACTAGGAACAGACAGAGAAGTAAAAATGTCATGTAATTATAACTATGACAGTACTGTTTCATCTTTCCAATTATTTAATTTAAAACAAAAAACTACTCAAAGCCATAAGATTTGGTTCTAGTTGTTTTGGTAGAAAATAAGCTCAGAGATAATTTTTCACTTATAAGGGAAAGGAGGATATAATTTCTGAATGAAAAACAAGAACACAATTTCAGTAGACACTGCCTATGAAGACAGATTCATGTTCAAATTCTGTTACAGCACTAATTTCTTACTCCTGAATATATCTATCAATTTTTTGTAGTTATTAGAGTATGATAGCAGTGTTTCAATAGCTGAAATTAAATTTTAGCAAAGCAATTAACAGAATGGAGGTAAAAGAAAACCTTAAATGCTGTAATGGGATGATAACAGGTGTTCATGTGATCATAACCATAAAGCATGAACATGTTTTGAAAACAGCAGGAACACAAGTAGTAGGAAAACCACATGGCAAAGAGTAGTAGAAGAGAGCCAAATTAGGGATAGCCACCAAATGGCTGATGGGCCATACCCTGCCTTCAGGAAGAGAAGTCAAGGGCTGGATGCCTTCTCTACCTTGTTGACCAATCTGTATGTAAGTGGCATGGCTTAGCAGTTCCATGATGCCAGCTTTTCCTGATGGACTCATGGTAGCAAGGTTAGTTGTCTGATGCAAGGGTTATACTGCAAAGTAGATGGCTTTCTGCAGCTATATTCCCATCTGTCCAGACTCTGTTTATAGGGGCTGGAAGAGGCTGCTCAGAACTGGGAGCTCCTGCCATGTGCTAGGTTTGGAGAAGGGAGCGAGTATGAAACTGCTGGATGGACTGGAGGACAGCATCCCTCCCACTGGTGGAGGCAGTTTTACTCTGGTCATTTCTGTGGAAAAGGCTGTGGCTATGTAAGGGGATCATTCCAGATGAGGTCTGTGCTAGCATGAGAATTTACTGCTGGGCAGAGGTTTGAGCAGGATTTCTGTGACTTCGCTGAGTGCAGGTATTCCCATTGGTGGGTCTTGTAGTTGGCACTACTTCCTCCATTATTTGGGGTATGCCACCTGCTTGGTATTTTGGGAAATTGTAGGTTTGCCAAAATCCACCTGAACAGAAGTTGCCGACCCTGTTTGCAGCAATAAAGGTTAAAGGATCATTTGAAGTGGAGGTTTCAGCTTTTCCTGGATACATCAACTGCATTCTGCAGTTGTCTTCTCCGTTCTATGTGGTAATGGAGAGGGAGGAAAAATTGTGTCTTTCCATTATAGTCACATCAGCCATCTTCTAGTAAATCTTTACAACAGAGTGTGATGCCAAATAATCTCTCCTCAGCTTTTTGTCCAGTTCCACTCAAGTTGCTTGGAATACTTTTTTCTGTACTAAGAAGGTGAAGATCTTACTTAAACTATCTTATGTATTCAGAAAGCCTAATTAATTCAGTGTCCCCTTCCAGGAGCTTTTACAGTAAGCTTCTGCAGAAACATTTTTCTCTTGCTCTTGTGAAAGCATTTTATTTGATTTGTGAAATTTTGCCTGTGCAAAAAAGAATGCATCAGCAATGTCTGGGAAAAAAATAGTTCTGCCTGATCAAATGAAAATCACTAAATTTTTTTTTTGTAAGGTGAAAATGTACTTTTCCATCATTGAAGTTTCCATGGGGGAGGAAGGGCAGAGAGACAGGAGATTAATTGGATATTTAGAGTCAAGTGTGCAGTTCAGTGCTAAAATAAATCAGGACAATATAGCTGTGGCTGAAGTTTCAAGGTTGTCAGAAGAAAACAAAATAGTTGTTTTTATCATTGTTTGGTTCCTTCTCCTTCCTCATCTGTCCCTAAGTGTCTGTAAAATGAAAAAGCCTGAGCATAAATGGTGTGGTTTCAGGAAAGACATTCTTAAATGTAACCCTTTCAGATATAGTTGTGTTGTTACTCAAAACTGGCTGTTTTAGCTGAAGTTAGCAGGAGTGCCTGGTGAGGTAAGCTCCTTAGGTTTTATGCTTAGTGTAAGACCTGAAGAAGAGTAGTATTTTGCACTCAAATACCCAGCAGTTTCTTCAAGGCAAGACTCTTTAGGGTTGCTGTTACCTAAAATTAAAGATTCCTTAAGAGCCACTGGTAGACATCTGTATGAAAAAGAAATGTTGGTCTTCAGAGCAGTTCATGCCTGGTACGCCACAAAACTTTATACAGAAGCTCAATATTTGGAAATTATAAATAGAGTACCCATCTGTGGTGTTTAAGATTCAACTGACAGTAGTTTATGTTTTAGGTAGCTTATGACTTTATCTTTGAGGGCTGATCTGCAAACACATTCTCAAAGGCTTCCAAAATATTTCTAGTAGTTACTGTAAAATCCATTGATTTGAATATGCAAAAGTGCTTAATATCAGTTAAAAGTGTTCATTGAGTTATATCTATGATGATGATTAAAATAGAGGAAAGCTTACTCTGGTCATGGTAGGTATTTATATAAGTGAAGTCTTTCTTGTAAAAGTAGATGCATCATTTACACAGCATGTGGAGAAATAAAGTTGTCTGAAAATATGATTTAGGGGTTGTACACTGTTTGTAAAATGCCCACCCAAACATACACTCAAAGCACCTACTTATTTTAATACTTTAAATATGTTTCTAAAGAAGTAAGGTCATAAAACTCTCCCTTCTGTTGGGAAAACTTGTGAAAGTCCATATTCACTGTAGTACATATGTTTTGCCTCTTGTTTAAAGTACAACCTCTAAATTGCTCTCAACTTTTTATTTAATAAATTTATCAACTGAATTTTAAGACATTGCCAGAAATGGCCATATAACTTTGATGCCTTTGTCAATATATTGATTTTTATAGTAGTTCTCCTGTAAGTATCTTTCAATTTTAATGAAAAGTTGTTTTTATACATCTAATGCTTAAAACACAGGATTTCTGCATGTGGTCTTTCAAGACACACTGCCATATGACACTCTTTGAATTAATAAATATTTTGAAAAATGTAACTAACTGCAACAACTTTCTTCACAGGAGCTGTAATAGCATATGTTTTTCTTTGCATCTGTGCTTGGGTTCATCCATGCACACCTCTGGTATTTTCAGTGCTGGAGAAATAAAATTCAAGAGTCATTACAAGTGTGCTTTTCAAAAAGAAAGCAGCCATACTGAGTAGGAATGTTTTCTAAAGCAATGGTCTCAACTGTTGGAACTCAATACGTAGAAGCTGAATTCAACAGCACTCAAACAATTCAACTGAAAATCTTCTGCATATTCATAACATAACAATATTCTGTTTTCAATTGGTGTTGGGATAGCAATTCTTTCCTTTTAAAAAAACCGTCAGGATTTATCTAGCATTCCTTTATAACGTGGCCATGTCAAATTCAGGATGAAATGTGATAATCTTCTACCTTTACTGCCAGTGTCTTTACATGGGAGTGCTATTGTACAAACAGCTTTAAAATACCAGAGCAGAAGTGGTGTCATGCCCTCAGATATGTAGGGAAATCATTCCAGCAAACTTGATGTTGGGGATGAATAGCCATCACATGGCAACGAGGCAGTTTGGATATTGTGCATCTGCCAAGTGAGTGCACAGTAATCAGTGTCTGCTGAAAGAAAGCACGGACCTGTGATCCCACGAGGAATGTTTGATGAATCTCGAGACCATCCGATCGGTACTTGAGAGATAAATCTCCTTAACCTTTCTGATGGGGATACAGCTGCAGCCTGATGTTTCAAAAAAAATACATGTTGCTTTTTTGTTTGGTGAAAAGTTACACAAGTAATGGATCACTGGGCTGTCCATTTATCAAATAATATTACGTGTTTCGCTCCTTAAGAATACACTTGTGCAGATGAAAGTCTGTCAAACTCTTATAATTTTGAAAGACTTTCAAAGCCAAAAATTATATTCAGAAAGTGCTTGAAGTGACAGTCTAAATCAGCACAATTTCCTGTCATTAGTTACCTGATGCCAGCCAGGTTACTTTGACTAGGTAGACTAAGTAAATATTCTGGTTTTTACTAAGTCTCTTCGAAAGAAGGTAAATTCTTGTTCCATTTATTCACATACAGCACACTGGCATCTCCCTGTTTTGATCCTGTGTTTATTACAGCTTAATTAGCTAAGGTTGCATAGCATTAGCACTTTCTGGGAAGTTGTAATTGCATATTGAAATTATATATTTTAATCCAATTTTAATTTAAAATGTTTTATTGAACAGTTGAATTAGAAAGTATTTTTAAATGTACTTGACCTGTAGCTCAAGTAATGAAAGATCCAGGTTTTATGACTGATCATAACTTGTAAATTTTAAAAACTATTTGTTGTATTTTGTGTCTGGCTGTGGCAGGATGTAACCCAGAGCACTCCTCACTTTGAAATGGTGCTGTACTTCATCTGATCTGTGTAATATTCTCCCTCAGAAGTTTACAGAAACCCACGCCACCTTCAGTATGACTCAGTCCATGCATCCTCAACACATTCTCTCAAGGGATGCCTCCCTGACTCAGTGAGCTTTGTGAAGTAAAAGCCCCACCTTGGCTTTCAGATCCATGCTGGAACAATCAAACTTCCTTGTCCTGTCTTTCTGGACCCAAATTCCATGTCTTTGTACGTCTCTTATCCTTTTAATTACTGTAAATTTCACCACATTTTTAGTGTGAGTCTCTCACACTTGCTGTGTTTGGGGTTATTTGTATTTTAGAAACCTGAATTCTCATTGCATTTCTTTCTGGGCAGAATAACAATAGCCTTTTTTAGCCAGTTCTCTCATGAAAGTGGAAGTCTTCTCCCAGCCCATTCTTAGTTGCAGTGCATTTTTATTATTGTGCATGCTGTCATTGCCCTCCCTGCAGGCTGTGCTCTGGACTGCAGCATTCCCTTTACTGGCTCTCCTGTCCCTGCAACAGCCTCTTGCTGAGCTTTCTAGTCATGGTTCTCAGCTCTGATGTATGCCATTTGAGTTCAGCAGCCTAAGTGGGGCCTCTTCTAGCCCATCAATGCTATGAGATTAATCTCACCATCCTCCCTAGCAGCCTGGATGAAACTCCACAAACCACACAAGGAATGTGTTGCCTTTTGCTGCAGGTAGGAGTGTTTTGTTCTCTGTGTATAAACTAACCAGTTCTACAAACTGCTCTTGTCCTCTTACGCTTAACCTTTAGCAAATTATTGGTGTAAGTTATTGATTGGTCAGTTTAGAAGACCTCTGTGATGAAGAGTTTTTAGTTAATTTTTTTTGTGTTGTGCTTTTAAAAGTGTCAAAACCATTGGTGAGCAGTAAGACAATGGCTATCCTGGCTTTTAGCAGTGGAAAGCTTAAAAAGGGAATAAAATGAGGTATATTTTGTTTCTTGATTCTTAAGCTGTGAATCTTGGTACTATCCTCTGATTAGTTACCTGGCTCTTTAGTCATTCTGTGTTTAAAAATAAGCCAGACACCTTCTTAAAATAGTTTTCCCTGCATTAAAGGAGAGGGGCGGTGTAATCAATATTTTTACTCATTTTCTATCACAAAGATTTTTGTAGTGACATAAAGACCAGAGAGAATGCTTCTGTCAGTGCAAAAACAATACCATCTGGTATTTAATTTTGATTATTATATGATGCTTAGAGTAAATTTGTATGATTCTGTCTAGTGATATACACATTCCTCCATTAAGTCACATTCATTATGATTACCATTCTGTTGATACTGTAATAGGTACTATATAAAGGTATAGAAAATTTTTGAAATCTTAACTAGTGAAGCTTGCATGAGTTGGTGATCCATCCTTTCTGTCTGAGGAGAATGAGTCCAATGCATGGCTATTTTAAGACACAGGTTGAACTGAGGAGGCAGAGATCAAGTTCTCTGCCAGCCACGTGTGAACTGGCTTTTATCTGAATCCAGAGACTGCAAATTATACCAAAATAATACATAGTTATCATAGGGAACCTGATAACTTACACATTTTCCCTTGTAAATTCCCTGCCCAGGAAACAGAAAAAAAGACTGGAAAGTATGAGGCATATTTGCCCTTCTGTCAAGCCCCACACTTCTCACCAAGCATCCAGAGATATGGTCCTCATGCCATGTCATTTGTACCAGCCCTTTGTTTTCTGTCTGTAATTCTCAGCATCCCCTGATGGGAAATGATCCTTAGCTGATGTTCCTGTCCAGATGGACTGTCTGCTCAAGGTCTAGTTGATCTTTGTGGGTTTTTTCCTAACTCTAAGTTGTCTCTTATGGTCTGTAACATCAAACTCCTCTCTCTATCCTTTGCTCCCTTTTCATTGATTTGAGTCTCGTTTTCTGCTGGAACAGCAATTTTTCAATGGGTCTGCCTCTAAAAATTATTGAATACATGGAATTTTTCAACTGTTGGCATTTTTTCATGTAACCCTGACTTCTTCCTTAAGCCATTATTTCTTCTAGATGATTTCTGCAGGATTGTATGCCTTTTCAAGGCAGGAATGAAAGATGAATACTGCACTAAGTCTTTCAGCAAATTACTTTCTTAGAACATAAAAAGTTCAAACATTTCCTAAAATATTCATTTTAGATTCTTGTACAAGAACATTAGATTCTGCTTATACATAGTATGAAACTATTTACATACTGAATCTGTTCTGTTGCTGATTATTGTAAATTGTAGCAGAAAAAAAATTGAGGTTTTCTGTAGCATCTATTGGTTATCTTATATATTTTAATCTTTTTTTTTTCAAAACCTTTATTTTTTTCTTTCATTATTTTTGCTAACTTCCACTAGCTTAGCTTTTCTTTCATGATTTTTCTTATTTGGTCTTTCATGTAATGTTTTTTTCTCTGAGTCTTATATAATCCATTCTTTTATTACTTATTTACACTACTTTCACAACTCCTCTCCTTGTAGATTGGAGGGTTTATTTTTGCCACCACATACACAAGCCTGGACATTATTAGGCTTTTTGGTGTTCTGGGTCTGATAAGCAGGGGAGGAAGCATCACTTTGAAAATAATGTTAATCCTTTCCCATCCCGGTTTCTACCAGCAGGTTTTCTGGAGAAGAAACTGTGTCTGAGCTGGGATAGAGCTTTATGTCTGTGTAGCCTTTAGCAACTGTTCATGAACCTGTCACCAGACAGGTTTCTACACCTCACATCAACATCCAAATCCATGAATTTCTACTGTGCACAACAGGCTGCTCTCACTAGAAATTAGCTGGTTTATATAAATTTTCTTGTTCAGTTGTGTCATACATGTGTACTGAATTTTAGCATTGAGAAAGCCAGAATAAATCCAGCCAGCAAACGTCTTGTGCAGCAAATGATGAGCAAATAGCTCTTTTTCTAATAGATTCGGATTTTACTTACTTTTGGTGGCTAGATGCCTTTTGATGTCATTCATAGTTAACACATATAGACAACTTTGCTTTTTTAATGGACTGGATTACAAATGCTTATAGCATTCTTAAAGGTTGTGCGATAGCTGATTAGTACCTGTGCAAAAGGATTTTCATAGTTGTGAGGTTTAGTAGAACACTGAAAGTTAGGCTAAACAGAAAATAATTCATCTGATACTTAATGAAGAGTGAAATAATTTCATCATTTTGTCAACAGTTTTGACTACATACCAACAATGTTAAATATTTTAGGGATGAGAGTAAAAAAATTCTAATTTAGCCTGGCTATAAGATATCTAAGAGAACACACGTTAGTATAGTGGAGAGCAAAATGGGGGTTGCCCAGATTGATCTTCATGATACCATAAACCAAGGTGTTTCTTTCCACTGAATCAAAAGAAAAATTCTGTGCCTCTGTTTTAATGAAAAAATTCTCCTTTGGGGTTTTCATTCTGTTTGACACCTCTGTGAAATCAGTCTGGGTTTTTCAGATTTCTGAAAACTATACTCATCTCTCTGCAGGATATAAAAAGGTGCTGTTTACTCCTGTAGGTATATAACACAGGCTTCCTAATTTCTGTAGCTCCATTAATTTTCCTAACACCTAGAAGTAAGTGTTAAGACTGTTGTTAAGGGTTGGGAAAATATTTAGGGCAAATCATCTTCTGTCTTCATACAGCTGTAGAGGTATATAGAGGATGAGAATCTGAATACATGAGTATTGTGGCAGGAGGCTTTTGGTGAAGAGCCAGAAGGTGAATTTTGTGCAAAAGTAATTGTTTTGTTGGTGATAGTGCTTTCAGCAGTGTTCACTTGGCCATGATCTGCTTCTGTGTACAAGGAAGAAAAGCTGTACTGAAGCTCCAGTGGTGCTATGTCTGGATATTACGTATACAGGGAAACTTGTTTAACCTTGAAAATTCTCAAGTTTTCAACAACAACAGCAAAATATTAGGTTCTTGACCTTTGCTTGGTTCTGTTTTATTTATGCCTGTTAAAATGGCAGTAAGTATTCTCATGTTTTGCGTTTTGCTTCAAGGTGTGAGCATGCTCCACACTGGATATGACTGGCTTCTTTGTTTTAGGTTTTTAGGTCCCAGGTGAGGTGTTAAGGTTTACATGAGTTCTTGTTTTATATATGACAGACAGAAGGGACAAAGCTGTGTCAGTATAGCATGAAGGAGATTTCTTTGGAGATACCTTTTAATGGGGTGGAAACTTCCTGTGAAAATGAGTCATTCAATCAACAATGAAAGTAAATTTTACTCTTTGCTTCAGAGGTTTAACCTATAAGCTTTTGAATCCTTAATACCATCTTTAAAGATCAGAACCTCACTTGGACAAGATGTTTAGTCATATATAGTAGATATGGAAGTCACCCCTCTCTCTAGTTTATAGCCTGAATTAAACTACTCATCTACTCTGTGAAAGATGCTGAAGGACAGTCTCCAAGACTTAAATAATTTTTCGAACTCATTCTATTACTATATAGGATTTTCACACATCTAAGTTCTGGGGTGGGGGTGAAGGCAGTCAGATGAAACCATGCATATTATTACTACAGCAGATTTCACACTTTAATGATTTTTTTTAATTAATTTTAGCAAAACCTTCTGCTCTTTTACTGCAAAATCAACCATTTTATATTTCCAGGGATAGCATTTGTCTTGTCTAGGACAAAGTTACTACAAATGGTGTATAAATATAGCAGCAGCTGAAGACTAGTAGTTGGGTCTAAAGTCCATTTGTTTTTCTGGTAATCTTTGAATGACAAATGTTTAAAGCATTGACAAAGGCAGATAGACTCTCACTGATTAGCTAGCTGTACAAATGGTTTGGTTGCGTAGCCTTATAAAAATAAAATGTGTACAATTGTCAAATGACTGTGCTAAAATCAGCTCAAATCCTCCCACCTGGATGTGAAAGGGGGTTGTATGGTGGGGAGGGGTTGTTTTGCTTCTGTTTTCTCAGTTTCACGTCTTATACTGCAGAAAATGTTTCTCCTTACTTAGGATTATTAAAATATAAAATGTTTCCCCATTCACGTGTTGACTAGATACTCATAGTATAGTTGCTAGGGATACTGTTGACCCTCAGAAAGATGATGTACCAGAGAGAGAAGCATACAGATTCTAACTGGTAAGGAAATCAGTATTAATCGGTCCTAAAATAAGACATGCAAAAATCTTTCCATCTGTTTAAATAATTGAAAGTAGACCCAGGAATCCTGTGGTAAACACTTTCAATTTTACGTTCACCCTACCCACTCTCAAGTGCCTGGAAAACTTCTGGAAGTATGATGTCCTGGACTCCAAACCAGCATGGCTTAGGAAAACTGCGAAGTCCTTAATTATGCCTGATGGAGGTGTAATACAAGAGAAAGAGGATTAAGGGGCCTGAGACCCGTAGCAAGCAAAAGAGAATTGAGTTATGGTCATGACAAGAAATGGAAAGTAAAAACCTGAGTTTTATTCTGAAATTTTTCCTTGTCCTTTTGTTCAGCTGCTTCTTCTCAAAGATCATGACAGTGACCTATGTCAGAAGGCATTTGTAAGGCTTATTTCATTAGTTCTGAGCCACAATGCAGAAGCAGCAACTGCCTTTAGGATAACAGCACACAGAACTGTAAAGAATTCATCCCAAAATCTGTGTGTTGGCTTTCTTTGTTTTTTGTTAGCCCTCCATTTGTGTTACTTACATGCAGCACATTTTTGACAGGAATTTGAAAATATCTGAGAGTCATATGCTGCTGCCCTGTCAGTCCCAGTAGTATCATACTCAACTAATAGCTGGTGGAGTCACTTCCTCAAGGGAATATTGCAAAGGATGAGGTACTAGGGACAACAGTTTTCATACAAGAAGCAAAATAACAATGGACAGTTGCTCTGATGTGAAGTCAGAAAGATAACCTGCTTTTTTGCACTAGAAAATTCAGGAGTAACTAGTGTTTTCCTAGTGAAAATTAGAGAAGAAAGAATTGCTTTGAGGTAGTAGGTGTTTGGAGTGGCTCAACAACATAAGGTAGAGGGCATGAAAATATAATGTTTTTGGGAGCTGGGAAGCAATTTTATTGTACTTTGTTTAATTACCTCATATAGGTGGAGGGTTGGGGTGGGGAGGGACTCTTCCAACATGCCATTCTAAAACCACCCAAAAATTATCCTAAAATGGAAAGAATTCCTATCACTAAAGATATGCTCAGCCATAATTAGCCATGCTTCATTATGGTACGCTATTGAAAATTTTGATAATCTCTGATCTTATGAATTATTAATTTATATACAGTTTCGTGACTTGCTCTGACCATGAATGGAACAGGGATATTTATAGGTATTTCCTTAACATTTGTGTTAAAACAAATGCCAAACTCTTGATTAGATATAGAACTTGATAATACTAAGCAATTTATTCAAAATAAAACTAATCAGGAAGGTAGGGCTTAGGAACATTTGTTGTTGCTTAGAGTAAAAGAGAGTGTAATTAAAATGATAAGGTAGTCATGATTGGAATAAATTATTGAGGTTTTAGAGAATACACCTTAAACCATTTGATTACTGTTGAGAGACCTTGATTATGAATATGTTTTAGGCCTTTATGTTCTAGGTGACTGGAGATAAATGTTTAATCCTTTCTTCTGTGGGGCTTTTGCAGACTGAACTAAACTCTTACCCTAATTTTCTTTTTCTCTCCTTCCAGAGCTTCTACAATTTTATCTGCATAGTTTTACCTGTCTCCATCTACAAATATTTTTTATCTATTGTTTAGATAAAACTTAATAACAACTTAAAAATATCAGAAAATGTGTGGAAATGTGTTTGCTAATCTGAGGTGTAACTGGGAAAAGAGGCTCACGTATTCCTGAAGAAAATCCAGTTACCAATTAAGATTTTCATTAAAATATTTGAGTCATAGTTAATTTGCATTAGGATTTATTATCTGAGCAAACCTGACCTATTAAACCTTCTAAATCTATTACTGTCAGTTAATGTCATGATTACAGGAAGAGCACACATGGTGTGCCATGGAAACACAGCTGTTCCACCAAATTTTTAACTTGAAATCACCAATGTGCAGTTTATCACTGAATTACTAGACACAATAAGTTATTTTATGCTAGCCACTCTCATGTCCATCTTTTTAATATTTTCCTTGTCATTATAAGTGCCTTTAGCCTTACGGGGTAATGAAAGGTTCTCGTATCAAGTCTGATTGCTACTCTAATGTTTTCCAGGCATGCTTGGTGATGAGCTTGGCATATGAAACAATTTCCTACAGTAATAAAGCTAATTAAAGTGGGCAGTCATCCCCACATCACTCTTTAATGAATTATAATGAGCTCATTAATCTATCCGGTTTTGCTCGCCACATCTATTGACTAAGCTTCTCTGGCAGTATAGGATAGAACACATGCCTAGGAAAGAAATGGACACTAAAATGCATCTATTTTCCAATTTTTGACATAAAAACAGGAGAAAGCAGAGGTAGGCACTAAGTGGAATATGCTTTTTAATAATCAGAATTGGAAAGGGTAAACAGCTAATCCCGTCTAATGGTGATGAAGGCAGAATCATGCAGGAACTTAACGAGGTCTAGTGTTGCACTGCAAGTGATAGAATAATTAATGCTTCTGTGGTACACACATCTCATGTAAAATACGACTTACAAAACAATCTATTAGTAACTGGCTCTCTGGGGAAACTGCCTAAAGAAAACAACATCAAGCTCATTTTTGGCTGAGTTTCTTGGCATTTTTCTTTGTTTGCGCCAAATGAGCAGAGACGAGCTTGCAAGGTTATTTCATAACCAATTTCATAATGACAAATATTGGAGAATTAAGCAGTAAGATTTATGAGTGGAAAGAGATGATTCATGCAACTATACATCTAGAAAAACCATCTATTTTTCTTTGGTTCTAACCCCACAGATGTTTCTTCATCTCTAACGGATAAAGTGTAGTAATAGCAAATCACAGCTAACTGATGGAGTTACCTGGTTCTTACTAGCATTCCAATACTCTTAAGTCAAATCCCACAGGCATATTTGTACGTTATTTTATGCACAGTTTTATCTCTGTTTGGCTTAATATTGATATATTTCTTTACATGGTAGATCAGAAACAGGGAGAGCAATCCTGTATTAATGTGTTTATTCTGCTGGTGAGTGGTGTACTAATTAGACTATACTGTTTTCTATAATGGCCAAAGTAGGTAGGTATTTGTAGTTGGTATTGTATTGTCTGAAGAGACTGAAATTTGGTAGTATCTTTGTAGTTATGCTGTCATAGGACAATTATCTTATGATAGCTGAATTTTGTTTGTCTCAGCAAATCTGACAAAGCCTTGGTTTTGTTTTGTTTTCTCAAAAATTATTAAGATAAACACGTCTTATCTTTTGTAACGACCATAATGTCACTTCAGAAATTTGATTTTCTCCATGTATGCAAAGTAGAAGGTATAGATAATCCTAGATTGATCCATCTGCATAAACTTGCAGCAGAATGTCCTGTTGGTTGAACAAAGGTTTATTCTCATCTGAAAAATGTGTTTCCATTTGAGGTCAGTACGTTATTGAATATGCAGTAGTGGAGGGAGTCATGCTGGATATATAGTCTAGTTAAGCTGGTTGACTGCTCTACAGTGAAGTACATTCACTGCAATTCAGAATCTATTCATGGCTACTGATAAGAGAGAAAACCTCGTTTCTAGAGAAGCACAGTTTGTCAGAGCTCAGTGTACTAAATGGCTGCAGGTGAAAGAATTTTTTATGTGGAGAAAAAAATCCACTTGATTGGCAGGTGTGATAAAGGCAGGAAACAGTCTTCAGGTTTTATATGTGTAAATGTATATGTGTAAAGTGTAGCAAGGTGTTCTGAAGTATCAAAATCGTTTACTGATTTACTCACTAATAAAGGGTCAGTAATATTGTATATACAGGTATTAAGTATAGAGGATATAATATTCTTTCCGTACACTTTAATGATATAAACAGTCAGTGGAATATCTGGGGTTTCATTTTATCTAAATATGAGGTTTTCTTTCTTTTCTATGTCACCATGGTGGATCTGGGGAACCTTTTGGAATAAATTAATTAGGCCGGTGTACTCAAAGATTGTCAAAGAAAAGATATTTGTTCTTTGCACATGATATCCATGCATGCAAGCATTTGTATTTTTGATCCTAAAGACTTTCCTGGAATGACATATTATTTTCATAATTATAACTTCAAGCAAAGCTGGTTGGATCTCTTCTCCTTTCTTACTCTCTTGAGAGCATTTAATAAAATCACTTCTGTTAATTCTAATGTACTTGGAAGATCTAAAAACTTATTCATTGCCTTGTTCCCTGAATCATCCTCATAAATCTAAATTTATTTTTATATGTTTTTATTCATATCCTAAAGAGAAACTTGACTTGGCTTTAAAAACAGTAATGGTAAAATGAAAAATATATTTTTGTTCTTTTTTGTGCAGAAGATGTTTTGTCACATTTTTCCTCAAAACTGGAAGAGCCAAAGTCGCTGTTTCATAGCACTCCCCTTTCCTCCTGTCTGAAATTTTCTTGTGATTCCAGGAGGCAGGACAAGGAATATTTCAAAGCTGATCTATTGAATTCAGCATAAAATAATGAATATTGTGTTATATATATAAGCTGAGAGTACAGGACTACAGTTGACTGGAGATACAGGATTCAGGAATTATCAGAGGATAGTGGCCTGTGCTGTGTTGGAGCTAGAAGAAACTTTTATATTGATCTCCTCACAGGGCAGCCAGGATCCAGTTTGGACTTGTCTCCTTCTGTTTAGACAAATGAGGT
Source organism: Rhadina sibilatrix (assembly GCA_013400275.1). Taxonomy (NCBI): domain Eukaryota; kingdom Metazoa; phylum Chordata; class Aves; order Passeriformes; family Phylloscopidae; genus Rhadina; species Rhadina sibilatrix. The sequence continues at coordinate 378,079 of VWYO01011283.1, forward strand.
TTTGTTTAGGACATTTTTCTCTGAATATGAAGAAATATGTTTACTGGTATGGCAGTAATGAAACTTCTACAAAAATGCTGCAGGTTGGCAGATATTTTTACTTTACTTTTTTGGCCTGAACATTTTTTGTCATGCTGCTTGGCAGAAGGAAACTGACATACAAATGAAAAAGTGGCTGCATTTCAATTGTAAATTAAATTATATTTGCACAAAGTTATAGATTTTATTGATATTCTTTCATGTGCCTCAGACTATGTGTATTACATGATTAATAAGGTTGTTTGCCTGTAAGTGTGTGAAGAAATTTCGGTTTTGCTGATTAGATATTAGGGAAAAAAAGTCAGATATGAATATTTTGTCCCTGATGATAATGGGAGTTAATAGGACAATATTAAACTGCTAAACATATGGTTACAAGCAAACAAAACTCCACCCTGATTACAGAAGGCTTTTGTCAAGTTAGTAAGTGCAGTGAGGTCTTCCAGAGAATTTGCAATGCTGAAAGAAAAATGGTGGTTGAGGAACCACTCTTGGCAAATAAGATTATCATGAAAAAAAATATAATTTAAAAATTGGGGTTTGTTTCTACATCAGTAGATGCACCATTAGGATTGGGGGAACTAATCCAAGGAATGAGTCTTGAAATGCCAATGTAAGATATCCAAGAATAGTAATGGAGCAGCAGAGAATAAGAAATGTCTTGCTAGAGGGACCAGCTACTCATTCTGAGTATGAGACTGATATGAGAAATTGTTGAACTGCTAACTCTTGCCTGTTATCTATGGCTCTGATCTTTGTGGCTGGATGTCACCTGGAAATAGACAACTGCTTTTTGTTTGTTGGGATTTTTTAAAAAGTTCTTCTGAGTTTCTTACTGTTTAAATTAGTAGAAATTGTTCTGGAAAATAGATTTGCTTGGACCATGAATGAATGTAATAAAGGGGAAAGAGCAGAACTGACTTCCTGAGATTTTAATCAGACCTTGGAAGTCTGCTGGAAGAGTCATGCATGTGAATAAGGATGATCTGTTTTGTGTAGTTAACTCAATTTCCAAAAGCCTTTCAGCAAAACTCTTCATCAAAGGTATTTAAAAAATAAGATGAGTAGAAGAGTCGTCTCTTGGCTCTCTTGTGGCAGATTAGGTGTACAATACAAAAGACATAAGTAGTCATTTATTAAAGGAAGAATTATACTTCTAGAAGGTCCAGAATAATCAGAATTAAAATGGAGTTTGAAATGTTGCAGAAAGATTTAATCATACTAAATGATGTAAAGATGCAAGGCAGTTGAGATTCCATGTTAGCAGACACAATGGAGTATGCAAGGGGAAGAACAATCCTATTTTTCCAAATGAGAAAAGAGAACCTTCAGACATAGTGCACAGTTCCTTGAAAAGACGTCCTTAATACTTACTAAAATAGATATATATGTTTTAAAGGGGCTTAGAGTTGAGCATTTATTCTTAGTAGAATCCTGATTACCTGGTTCAAATGAATGGCACAGTCCAGCTGGGAAGGGTGGAGGATAGGTTTAGATCAGAGATACAGGATGTCCTATGTGAGGAAGAAGATATTTGCTAGCTTCAGGGATGGCAATAAGCATGTGGATTTGTAAAACCACAGAAGTCACGGAGGAGATGAATCAGAAATATACCTGTCTTGTCTTAAGGAAACACAAACAATAACATTGTTCCACAGAAGGTTGAAAACCAGAGGAAGATTTTTTTTCACTTGTTTTCTCTACATGAATGTAGAATTTATTTAGGGATATCACCAAAGGAGACATTGTACTGTGTATGTGAATTCTGGCTATAAAGGGAGAATAGGTGGATTGATTATATTGGGGAAAATGCATTCATATCTTTTGCTGTGCCCTTGGCTGCTATTCATGATTTCTGCAGGTTAGATACATCTTGGGCTTCACCTGGCATAATCATTCACATTTTATGTTCTGCAGTTTATTAATCAAGCTTAATTCTTCTAAATTTAATGCTTTTTATTATCATGCAGAAAGAGAGAAAATTTCAACCAGAGTAAAAAAATAAAAATTAATTTGCTCAATCTGTATTTCAGAGTTAACGGAATTTGGCTCACTATGAAGAAGAAATTGTTAATTTAGTTTTCTGTTCATAAATGTCTGAAGTCAAAGTAGCATAGCCTATATAGTCTCTTTGAGTGTTACCTTCACAGCAGAATATCAATTGAATTCTAGTATATAAATGGACATAACTGCCCTAATTAGCACAGTAAAATGTTTATTGACATGTTCCATGTAACTGAACTTAGAATTTGTTACAGTATTGCACAGGTCTTTTTTTAGGATTAGTCACCCTTATTTATCATTAGAAGATCAGATCCTATGCTCCCCAAACTCCATTTGATTTCCTGATCAAGAAATGAAATAGAGAGTTGTTCCTTTAGAAGTGTCATTTGAATACTGGAGCTGTGTGAAATGATGTCTTTTTCTGATATGATCACGGTTTACAAAACTGATTAAGGATTTTATTGGTTTGTGTTTTTCCTAATGGAAAGATAACTTGGAGTGAGACTCTGCACGTGCTGGGTCAAGGTGGTCATGGGAGATGGCTTGGAGCTGTTGTGTTATGCTTTAATAGGAATTTCTGAAGCAAGGACTTGCTCTCACCCTTATTCTGGGCTTTAGCAACAGCTGGCAGGGCAGTGTGACATGAGAAGCAGGCGAGTTAAGTGTGACCATTGCTTGCAGTCAGCAGGGATGCTCTTTGCAGGCGTTGTTGGGACTCCAGCCAAGACTAACTGGTCTGGCAAGGCACCAAAACAGCAGATGAGCCAGAGGAACAAAATCAATGTGCCTTGCACATGTGAAGAAATGCAACCAGCCAAATCATTTATCTCTTGGTGTGATTGAAAGGAATTGATACAACAGATATAAAGTGATGCTGTAGGTAGAGCTAGAGAGAGCACAGAAAGGAAAAAGTCACACTGTGTATATGAGGTACCCTGTTGTACTTAGAGCAGGGACCAGACCAATGACTTTATTTTGACACCTGAATCAAATAATGCAGACTTGGTCTCTCTGCTAATGCTAGAGTCTTTAAGACTTTTATTAAAACAAGAGTAACAATGAACAGTGCAAGTACTCATGATTTGATTGTAAACTCATTTCTGAAAACACAGTCTGTAATATCCAGCAGTCTACTCATGTAATCTCAAATAGATAGATGCTCTTCCTTTTGTAAAATGTGTTAACATAAGTGGTGTCTCTGGAGAAAGATAGTAGTGCCCCTCTGCAAATTTCATGTAAAATCCACAAAAGTACTTGTTGGTTTTCTGATGTCAGTGGTATGAAGTGAACTGTAGAAGATATCCACAATCCCGAGTCTAGACACCTGTGCTGTTGGCAGAAAAGTACTATATGTGTTAAACCTAGTGTTTTAGAATGTTCTAGACATTTATCCAGAAATTAATTTTTCTGTGTAGATCTGCTGCATAACTTAAATAAAACTTCAAGTGTTGCAGCATTTGTGTACCTTTCTGAATGTGATACTCTGTTTTAAATTTCTTGGTTTTGTTTGTTCCAGGATTATTTTCTTAAGACACCATATCCTAACTAATTGTGGATTTTTGCAGTACCCTAAGTTGGTAAACAATCCATTTAGCATCTTAAATTCAACATATTTATGAAATGAGTTTTATTATAGTCTAATTTTACGGTATTTTTTTGAAAATATCTTCTGTTTAATAACAGAGGAAAAGCAGTAAATTTATCTTCCAGAATACTTGGTTCGTTCTTTTAATAGCACTTTGATTACAGTAAGCAGAATATGCCTCTTTTTTTTCTTAAGTGTGAAGAGATATAAAGCAAGTTTTCAAAATTAAAATGTGTATTCTTTTTGGCACTTATGCGTAACCTGCTGCAGCTGTCTTCATACACACCGCAGTTTTGTCTTGTGACCTCATCTGAGGAGAAACAGATTTGCTACTATGTTTAGCATTTTCCCAAATGAGCAGAATTAAACTAAAATAGCAAAATACTGGCGCTGAGACATGGTAATCACAGTCAGAGTTGGCAACTGAAAATAAGTAAAAGGGTGATAATTTGAAAAATATTCTGATCATAAATGTATGAAATAATAACAGAGATCTATAATGAACTTGCACCTAAATCGTGGATTTTTTTTTTAAATTATCAGAGGATGTAAGTGAGGAAAATGATAGGTAGCTTTTTGCACGCAGTTCCTTTTACGTTTTTATGAAATACACTTGGAATTTAGTCTGCAAAAACTTTTTTTGATTATCTATTGCTAATAAAAGAAAGTAGTTTGAAGATGCACTGTTTAAGATTATGCTCTCTAACAGTGCTCTTTAACAATGAGGTGTTAATTGACTTTTTGTCATTCATTTCCAGAGTAATGGACATGCTTACTACAATTGAGAGCAGAATTCTTACCCTTTTTTTCCATAATAAAATATGACCAGCATTCATAAAAACGAGAATAATAATGACAATGTAATATGTAGTATATATAATTATTAAGCTCTAAAAAATGCCCTCAAAGCTACAGTGTATACAGCTAGCTTATGAAAACATGCACAGAGAGTAGATTGACTTATTTGGACTGATAATTTCATAGCATTCATGTCTGTGTTAGACCAGCAGCCTTGATAAAATATTGGCATAAACTCATTTTGCAGAAAGATAAGAAATCAAAGTGGCAAAGGGTATTGGTTTAGTAAATAGAAAAAGTAAATGTCATCTAGCAGACTTTTATATGTGTGGACACTCAATTGATTTGAGTTGACTTCTGAACTCAACTTTACTTATATGACAGTCTGTTCTTTTACTTTAAATATTGCAAGGGCTGAAAAAAGCATAATTTGCAGATGTGATCATGCCCACATGCTCTAATTGGGCTTATTTTTCTAAGGATAGGAATACATGGGTCAGGTATCTACTGGAATGTGGAGATTGCTAAGAGACTCTCACAGCCCCAGAGTATTCAAGGTGTGTTTAGAAAGCCCTACTTTATGAGGGAAATGTGGTTTTTTTCCAGCTTAGTAATTGCAGTGCATGCTCTCCTAAAAGTGGGCCATCCTTTGCAAGTTATTTCCTCATTAATATCTGTTACGGTGACAATGCATTAGGAGGCAATACTGGGTTTTTGGGAGTTTTGCGTTTGGGCTTTTTGTTGTTGTTTTTTGTACTATAAATCCCCATCAGACTGTGCCTGCTATTTCTCATTCACCTTGAGAAGCTTTTCTCAAAAAATTTTTTGGTCTTTCCACAGCAGCTTTGCCCTGTATTATATTTTCTCAGCAGATAATGAAGCATTTCAGACCTCCTAAGGGGTAGAGATGATCCATTCCTGAATTCACACTATGAGAGATACATTGCTGTTTGCCCAGACTAATGCATAACATAGCATTCCACCAGTTTTTGCTGCCCTCTGCGCCTTTCAATAACATGTGATTTCTTTAATATCATTCACACAATCCTTCACTGAAATATTTTGGTTCTTGCATGAGAAAAGGATTTTCTGAGCCTCTTCTCCTGCCATAGCTTTCAGTAGTTACTTTCTGGAGGTACTATATTCAGTGTTTTGGCAACAGTTTTTTCCACAACATTTTTATTCTGTTAGTGCTACATTCAGACAGGTGCATGGGATACTGAAATTGCCCAAACCTTTTTGCGGTCAACTGCTTGACAATGTGTTTTCTTTCTTTTATTCACGCTCTTGCATTTGAAGAAAGATTGATGCCTCTGCAGATACTCTGCAGCAAAATGAGATTATAAAATCCTAATTCTACTCTGTATTCAGCAGCAAACAGCTGTCTGCTGCTGCTTCAAGAAAGCAGGGCTCTATCGTCTGTAGATAACTTGAGAAGGTGAACACCATCACTCCTTCTTCTTTCTTTCCCTTGCTTTATATACCCAGCAAGATGCCATCTTTTATGTAATATTCCTTGGACCAGTTGGCTGTGTTGGCTGTACCCCCTCTCAACTCCTTTGTGCCACCCCCTGCTTGCTGCAGTGGCAGTATGAGAAGCAGAAAAGGCCTTGACACTGTGTAAGTGCTGCTTGAAGTAATGAAATAATCCACATTATCAACACTGCTTCCAGTCAAAATCAACCCCATAGCACCCTACAAACTGCTGTGAAGAAAGTTAACTCTGCCTCAGCCAAAATCATTGTAGAGTCCAAACCTAAGAGTCTCAAGTATCCCAGAAATTGCAGGGTGCTCTTTCAGGGGCCACAGTGGCCTGCACAGGCATTGATAATGTGCAGCACTGATTTCTGAGCACCATGTTCCACTGGAAGTGTTCACCAGGGTTCTGCTGAAATGAGGCAATGCAAGGGAAAAAACTTAGCCCTACGTGCTTTTCTCTAAGCTCTAAGGATAAGTATGGGCTAAATTTCAGGAGACAAAAGTGCCTGGAGAGCCGTGCCGAGCAGGAGGGGTCCATTCCTTGCATGCATGAGGAAGACCCAGCTGGGTGCTCGACTGCTTTTTGCCAGGAGAGGTGCACCGTGGGCTTTAAGTCTTTGGAAGCTCTGTGAGGCAGAATCTTTGAATCTTTCTTCAAGCTCTCACTAGTCCAAGGGAGTTCTGCTTTGCCTCTCAGACAAAACCTAGTGCCAAAAGCTCACCTCAGAAATCTTTCCTGCTGTGGTTGAGACACGCTGTTACAGGCCTCGTTGCTGTATTTGCTTACGTATGCTTTCCAGAAGATATTTTTGTAAGTCTTGGCTATGGGACTTTGATGTTTTTCTTTTTCCACTGCGTATTGTACTAGTTTATTCGAAGTTAAAGAGGAGAAATTAAAAAGGTAGCAACAGTGTAGGGGAACTGTGCAGGCAAAAAGAACTTAAGACAATGTAACAAAAATTTGAGGTACCATAGCTAATGCCATATTGTTTTTGAAACCATTTTGTTAAATAAAGACCTCACTTCAATAAAATAATAGTTGCTGGTACTGTTTTTTGGAAGCAGATATTTAGGTACCAGTAATGTTAAGTATGTACTAATATCATATTCATTGCTGTGGGCTGTATTCTGGGATGCGCTAAAATTTTATTTTCAGCTAATGTGCCTAAACATCAATCTGCTAGTAGATAGTAAAATGCTTCTATAGCATATAATAAAGAAAACTTCTATGACTGTTTCCCTAACAGAGATAATGTGAGTTCTGACTTTTTTATAAATTTGTTTTGTTCAGAAGATCTATAGTAGTACTGAAGTAGTAAGCAGCCGGAAATGGTGTAACTCTTTCTATTGCAGTTGTTCTAAATATTTGCAATCTTGATGTGTATGTCTTGTTTCTTCCAATTCTGTTAGGGCAGATGATGAGCAATATAATTACTTTGAAAGATAGTAATTATAACCTTTATGTGAGGAAAATGGGATCACACTGTACTTTTTTTGTCCTGTATTTCTGTGTTTATTTCGATTTACAAACACATTAGTACTGGTAGAGAGCAAGTTTATCACACGGGCTATACCCTTTAGAACCTTTGAACTTGACACAATCTACATAATTTCTGCACTCTTACACTGTTTTTAGCTGATAACTAGAGGTCCAAATTTTTTATTTTCAGAGTAAGTGTTATGAATATACCACCAGATTTGCAGAAATTTTCTTGTCATATGGCTTGTGGGTTGTTTTTTGGTTTTGGGGTTTTTTTTGGTTTTGGGGTTTTTTTTCAGTAATAGTACTCCAAATTAATAAACTTCCCAAACTAAATATTTTTTCTGCTAGAAGGATGTAAAAACAGAGTTCTTCAGTTACAGTTGTATAAACAACTGGTTGTCTGGTTAGTTTGCTATGTTTTTCCTATTCAACAGTTTGGACTGTTAATTTGATTTTTTTCCTCTGGAATGTTTATCAGAACAACACAAAACTTGCATGATTGATATTTCCTCTTCAAATACGATATTGAGACTTAGATGAGATTTCCTGGGGTCAGCTTGCATGCCCCTGCCTCCTGCTTCTGGGTTTGGCAACAGTTTTAGCTATTAGGGTCATTTTCCTGCAGATCAAAATGAATTACAGTGGTTATTTCACTAAGTGGTAACTGTATTCTTTCCTCCCCCAGTTAATACCAGAACTTGCTGCTGTTTTAGCTGATGTGGGATAAAAGATGTATGGATGGGGAGTGTGCTTTCCTTTTCCTGTGGATGTCTGTTGTGCTTTCTTTTTCATCTCTCCAAGATAAAGAGCTCTGCAATAATGCTCCAAATTGATATTTCTCTAATGTTGTTTTGTATGATTAAAATTACAGCATTTCATAGCTGCTTCTCAAATGAAGAGGAATGACCTGATAGGATCTTCAGTAAAGAGAGTTAAAAGATTCAGAAAACAATGGAATGGACTTCTGTGCGGGGAGCTGTTCAAATTTCTATGCAATGTCTATGGATACATTAATTTGTTTATGCAGCAACTTAGAAAATGTTACTGAAAACACCACACATGACAAAGGAAAATTGAGTTTCATTATTTGAATGTAATTATCTCACACTATGTGAAACAGCCTTTTCTTGTCATGAGCAGAGTAGAAGCGTTAAGCCTATTATAACATATCTTTTGATGTTTTTCTAGGATGGAATAAAAGATGAATGCTCAGTGCTGAAGCTGCAGCTGAAGGAGAGAGATGAACTCATAGCCCAGCTTCGTGAGGAGCTGGTAAGCAGGAGAAGCAGTGGGTGTTTTTTTTGTGGGTGGTTTTGGGTTCATTTACCTGATAATATCACTCCAAGACCAGATATTAAAGAAATAAAATTTCACACCTGCTACAGAATTACTATCCTAAGGCTATGTTAATCATTCAGATAAGCACTGGTAACACTGACTGTACTTTTCTAGGGACTTGTCAGCCTCTGAGTGGCTACTGTCTAGATTCCCTGCTTGTAAAAGTTTCTTTGAAGAGATTGTGTTGACAGTTGTCTGATCAGAGGCAGATAAGCACAGCACTGTGTGCATATGCCAGAATTTGTGACGGGCCATGCGCATGCCTGATAAATTGTCAGTACTTCTCCCATGAGCTGCTTGTCACATCTGAGTTCTTCAGTAGAAAAGGAAGTATGTTCTTTTCTCCATAATGGATGTCTTCGCATAAAATTATAAATATTCTTACATTTGCTGAACCTTTCCTTAGCATATGAGCTACTAATGCTTGGCTACTACTGCTTTAAGGAATGATAAAATACTTTTCAGTGACTCAAGTCAGATATATGATACGGCAATTTAAAAAAAAATGAATATGCATTTTATTGTTTTGTTAAGGCTGTGATAACAAAATTATAAGATTCCTTTTTTTGATGGTGTATAGTTAAAGCATAGATGTCTTCAGGTTTTTTTAAGTCTTTTCTATTATTTTTAAATAAAGGAGAGGGAGTTTCCATCTCCTCTCTCACAGCAGAGAACTTAAACACTGCAGAGAAATCCTGTACTGTCACCACATTCAGGAGGACATTCAGCACATACATTCCTTCCATGGAAGCTGCAGCTCTTCCAGCACCTAAGATTTTGTCTAAGCACCCTTTGGGACAATTGATTGTTTCCGTAATTAGATCTTAATTAGGTGATCTACCTTAGGGGGTTTTTGTGCCTTTCTGTCTTGTGCCTCTCATGCCAGCTCAGAACTCAAACAGAATTAATTCAGGTCTAGCTACTACATTTTTTTTATGCTCATGAAAAGCAGGAGTACACTTTTATGCCAAATAACTGAGTTTCAAGTTGCATGGGAAAAATGTAATTCTGGCAAAGAGTAAAGATTTCTTTGCTGTATTAACATCTGCAAAATAAAGACACACCATCAGTATTCTTTGTTTCATATTTGGCTACCAGAAATGATGTGTTGTGTAATTATTATCAAAAATTAAATGACAAAATGGGACACAGGGTGCATCAAGCTTCTCCACAGTCCTGAAGCATTAATTTTATATCAGTCTAGTTCAGAACGTATGCTATTTAACTGGTGGACAATCTTGTCAGTGTAAAATTACCCTGTGTTGATACAGGGAGCTCATTTACTGTTAATTGTTAAAGTTCATCTGTGTACATCATTTGGAGAAAAGAAGACCCACAGGGAACTGTCATAATAGACAAAAAGTACAATTTCCCAGGGCCATGAAATAAGGATTTCTGTATGATTGAAAGTATCATGATTTAATCAGCTTTACTCAGTTTATTCAATCAATTTAATTCAGTTTTGACGCTCTTAAGACTTGTAAAGGACTGCAGGTGGGATTCTTGAGACCATGTTTAGTCATTTGAAATTGAGCTTTGAAAGGACTCAGTAGATCTGACTTACTCCTAATTGAACTGAATAAAGCCAGGCTGGGAGGTGAACATGACAGAAACTATTTTAGTTTATGAAATAAGCAATACCCACACCATGAGAAAAGAATTGGTTTTTTGTGGTGTAGTGGGGGTGTTGTTGTTGTTATGGTTGGTTTGGGGGTTTGTTCTTTGGTGGTTTTTTTTGTGTTTTTTTT
>VWYO01011284.1:5159-102895 GCA_013400275.1 Rhadina sibilatrix
AAAAAAAAAAAAAAAAAAAAAAAAAAAAAGCATGCCAAAACATGCATAATGGACTGCCTGGAAGACATACGGACTGCCTGGAAACTTATTCACCCTAGAAATGCAAGTGCCTGATGAATTAACTTTTTAGAGAGACTCAAGGCCATCCCAGAGAGTGTAAAACCCAGTTAGAGAAGGAGAAGAAGAAGGTAAAAATGGAGCAGAAATTCAAGAGCAGCAAATCGTCTCTGTCTCCTTACAAAATTAAGGAGCATGCTAAGCTTGTCTGGCTTATCATTCAAAAGGAATGAGGTTCCTGGTGGCACAGTGAGCTCACCCCAGCACTTCCCAGCCTGTCAGCTGTGCCCCAACAGGCGTCACTGTCCAGGCAGGGGAGGGGAAAGATTCTGAGAGGCAGCACAAGAGGCTGGGAGCAGAGGAGAGTGAGCAGCCACTCCACTGAAACAGGTGTAAATCTGCTGGGAACAGCTCCGTCAGCAGCAGCAGGCGCCACGCCACTAAATTAAACACCCCTCCAATCATCAAGATGTTATTAAATACACTGCTGCTCTCATGGCTGGGAGAAACCTGAGGTGCAGATGTCACCCCAGACCTATCCACCCCAAATGGGTGTGCTCCATGTGGGATCCTTCTTTTAGAGTCTGGCCCCACAGAGCTGGGTGGAAGCAGTGCCAGTGGTTAATGCGGGAGTGCATGGGTGCATGCAGACAGACACATGGACACATGCTTGGACATACTGATCATGGCCAAGGCTGGGCAGGAGTTCAGTGATCCCGTCTCCTCCAAGAAAAAGGTAGGGGACTGATGGAAATGGATGGGCTGTATGTGCCCTGAGGTTTTTCAGAAGGGAACATACTGCTTCAGATCATGTGGTTTATTTCTTTTACTTTATTAATAATGATTAAGTTATTATGATATTATTTGTAATTGCTGAGGTCCCTGGATCAGAGCTCAGTCTGCACCATTCACACTCCAGTTCTTGGGGCAACATCTTTGGGCCAAAGTTTCACGCTGGCTCACAGCTTGGCTGTGAATCACTGGACTTTCACAGAGATCTCAGCACCTCTCACAGGAACATACTCAACCTGGTTTCTGAGCCAGCTCTCCTGAAAACATGGTCAGCAGCAGCTGCATCTCCTTCTCCAGCTCTCCATGACACCAAAACCTTCAGGAGCCCAGACCTGCCCCAGGCTCCCTGCCTGCCTAAAGCACTAATTGCTGTGAGTCTGTCTATCATACCATCCCTGGACCCTGCTGGCACAATTCACATGGAGAACTGAGGCATGGAAAGGTTTTTCCAAAGCCCTATGAGAAGCCTGTGACTGTGGAAAACTTGAGCATCCATCTCCTACCCACAGCCACTTCCTGTCCCTCCGTTCTACCCACACCTTTCCCCTTGAGGGGAGATTATGCCAGTGTCTCAGGGGCAACTGCTTTAACTCATCTGTTGTGGTATCTCAGCAGAAGAAAGTGGCATAAAACAGGGCAGGTTGGTATTGAAATGGTGTGGTGGTTTTTTCTGAAAGAGGATGCATTAGAGGTATGTGGAAAATAAAAAAAAAGACCTCTCATCAGTCAGTTTAAAATTGCTGTGCAGGGATCTGCACTGACACCATAGCATATTTTAGGCATTTATACATCAAAGGTTGAAGGTCGCAGCACCAGATGTGTGCCAGACCCCTTCTTCCTCCCAGGTCCTGCAGAAGAGAAGATGGGCAGGAGCCCACTGCAAGCAGCACAGTGGCCAGGGCTCCATGTGGACTGTTTTGTTCAGCATGACTGGAATAGTTCTGAGTCACAGCTGGAGGGCCCCAACTCATTGTGATTAGCAGCAAAGCAAGGATTTTACTAACCAGCCTATGGCTCTCACATGCACAAAATTCTCCCATCCTGCTGCTACATGCAGGAAGCCCTCCAGGGAGCCCTTCCACCTTTGCCAGGGTGAGTTGCATGTGGACAAATACAACCCTGCTCCCACAGGCTAGTAGAGTTCCCAGCCCAGCTGGGAGGGGTAGGCAGGTATCTTGGGTTATGGAACCAAAAAATGTGTATTCTATTTCATTTGCTGAAAGCAGTTAAGGAGATGTTCTTCTTTATCTCATGTAACTCTGTGAGGAGGGGGGCAGATGCCTTCTGATAATGGGCCAGCTGTTAAAACCAGGTGGGGCAGTGTTTCACAGCCAGTCCTCCCTCCAGGGGAATATTTTCTGCTAATGGGCCCGTGGGGGTAGCCAAACATTCCTACCTGGATAAAAACTTGAGGCAAAGAAAGACTCCTGGAGGAAGACTGGACTCTTCTCACCATCACTGGACCCTTGTTCTACAGGATCATTTCTACTCTAAGAGAACCACATCTGCCACTCCAGGAAGACTTACTTTTGGACTGCTTCCAACAGCCTGACCAACAGGGTTGTAGCTCTGACTCTGTCAGGGTTTTCCAGAATTGTTGTTTGGTTGGTTGGTTGGTTGGTTTTGTTTCCTACTACATTTGTATTGTTAATATTCCTAGTAAAGAACTGTTACTCCTATTCCCAAATCTTTGCCTGAAAGCCTTTAATTGAAAAATTATAATTTGGAGGGGGTGAGGGGTTTACATTCTCTGTTCTAAGGGAAACTCCAGTTTTCCCTGGCAGATACCTGTCTTTCCAAACCAAGACAGCAGGTCGCTGCCTCTTTGTCCTGTTGCAAACTCTCTGCCACCTTTTCCAGTCCACCTGATTGGTTCCCCAACCACCACAACAGATTGCCATCAGGTGTCCCTTGTCAGACCTCTGCATGAAGCAGCAGCCTTGTCTCCTTCCAGAATTTCTCTTAACGCTTTTCATTTTCAATTAATTTTTTTTTCTCTTTCCCTCCCATTTTGATACATGCCAATGGGCACATTTCCATTTGGCCACAGTGATGTCTTAGTTAAATCCTTTCTTGCTGTGTAGGGATTATTAGCTCATTAAGAGGTAACTATCCCAGTCCTTCTGGGACAGTCTCAGTTTTGACCTTCTAAATTGCCTTTTGGCATGTACAAGTCACAGGTGCCAGATGAGGTACCAAAGGCAGAAAGGTGCAATGATCCTCCTAAGGTGGCACAGAGCAATTTTGCTCTGGGGGACACAATGCCTAAAAAACACAAGATTTTTTTGAAATGCCTATGTATCTGAGAATGAGTTAGGACACCTGGATTATCATCTTGACCTTCCCGTTACAACTTCTATATAATGTCATAGAAGTGCTTCTGTCTGTCCTGTATTTGTTGTTCCTCATCAAAACCAGTGACTTTTGAGTCAGAAAGGGTTTACAGCGTCTCTTACCACACAGCAGGTCTCAAGACACCTCAGTCAAAGTATTATCAGGTACTACAAAGATCTCTGCAGTTTGTAACAGGTAAAAAAGGAAGGGAGTGCCAATGACACAGCTCCTCTGCCTTGTACTTGCCTGCCATCACTGGTATGACTGCATTGGAGTACAGGCAAGGTAAAGCACCATGAAGGACGTACCACCTTTCAGGGCTGAAGAGAAGGGAGAGAGAACTAAGGGTTTTTTTACACTGCAGGGCTTTTCTCAGGATGACAGTGTTCCCCTTGGTCTCTTTAGGAAGGTTCAGTGTGTCTCTGAGGCTCCCACCCTGGTCATAGCAGTACGCTGCAAGCTATTATACCCACTCTGACCTTGCTTGGCTAGCTGGTGGCAAAAGGCATATTTTCTGAATACTCCTATCTTGCAAAACATACAAGGTCTTAGAAGCTTGTAAAGAGATTAGCTAAAGCAGAACCCTAAATCCTGAAGCCCTGTAAAAAAAGGCTCACTGAAGCATTTAGATCAGCAGTGACTGGGGACATCTTTAACTGTGTGAGATAGAAAGGACAGTGAAGGTGAGAACAGCAGCATAGAGTGTGGCTTCAGTAGCCAGGAGGGAGGAATAACAAGTGTATATCCCTAACTTACAATGCAAGTAGGGGAAAAAAAGTCAAGAAGATTTTTATTTATCCTATGTCCCCACCCTGCATTTCTGCAAGCCTGAATTGAATGGATGAGGTTGTATTTTTTTGAGCTCTGTTAATTACCTATCCTCACAAAACTGGAAGAAATAAAGTAAAATCCTACTTCAATGAATGTCAAGGGTGGTTTTGCAACCTAAATCCCTGGAGCTAGGATTTTGCTTGATGGATGAACCCATAAAGTCAACAGTAGTTAATAAACCAACAACAAGTGTTTCCTCTTAATTATCTCTTTCTTTGCCTCAAGTTTTGGGCCAGTTCTGAAGGTTGTTTGAACAACATGGGCACCTGTCAGGGTGGACAGGCAGTGAGCCCTACCAGCTCATTCCTCAGAAAGCTTTCAGGAAAAGATCTCTGGGATAGTTAGCTGGGGGAAAGCATTGTACTGGTTTCTTGAGGCAGGGCTAAGAGATGCAGCAACAGAATGGACGAAGGAGTCAATGTTTAAGTAATCAGAGCTGAGAGGCTGAACCTTGCAGTCAGCTTATATCAGAGACTAACAGATGCCAGCTTTGCCAGGAAATGAGATATCTGAGCTGAAAGGCAAGTGTCCCGGGATTTAGTTCAGACCATATCATTCCCTCGTGTGACACTGCCCACAGAAACACATGTGTTGAAACCACAGGCAGTTAAATGGGATCAGGAAGACACTAGACTATGCCGGAAGATAGCACAAAGTATTTGCAGTGAACAGAGGAACGCAAAATCTGAAGTTTCACATAGAAGCCTCTGAAATTTCTTTGCTCTTCTCATCCTTCCCTCCCATGGGGAACTGCTATTGCTCCTACCTTATGAAAGAGGATCTGACACAAAGAGAAAACTTATGCCAGTGTACTGTAGAAATGGGCCTTCAACAAAACTCAGGTTCCCCAAATGCATGGGGTCTGCACACTGTACTTTTCTTGATAGTAAACCTGGACCAAAATTCCAAATTTAAAACATTATCTGAGAGTGGATGGACATGCTTTGAAATTCCAAGGAGTTTTGCTTCTGGGATTGAGATGAGCACATTTCAGTTTGCGGCTGTTAGCACCAAGAGAGATGATGAAGAGAAAAGCACAATACTTATGGCCTTTGTCAAGTTGTAGGAGCATCTGCTTCAGTCCCAGCTCTGCTATTCCCCGGGGAAAAAAAAAAACAAAACAACAAAAACAATGCAGCTCTGCCCAGATTCAAGTATTTAACTGCTGTTCTGAACATCCCAAAACACATGAATGCAGGATTTCAGACCTGTATTGGCAAGACTGCAAGGAGAACATCTGCTTTGGATAAAGTTCATTGGAATTAGGAATTTCAGGTGACTGAGCCAGTTGTTCTGACTTTGAGGAATTCACCGTTACTTCTGCCTTGGTGAACAAGGTGTCTTGAATTTCATATAGATGCAGCTAGAGCTAGAAGACCACAGAAAATGTCCACTAGATTTAGCCCTAGCAGCCCCACCAAGCTGGCTCCACTCAGAACCTCTCTAGTGACACAACACCTAGGATTGGTCTGCTGGAAGAATTCCCCTTCCCTTGCAGAGGTGAAGCCTAGCAATCACAAATATTTGCTACTTATGTATGCCACAAGCAGATAAATGAGGTTCATGTGGGGCTAACAAAGCCATAATTTCTGTGAATAAAAAGCATTTTTGTTCCTTTTTTGATAAAATGGGGAGAAAATGAAAATTTGATTATATCTATTTTAGGCAGATTAAAAAGTTATTCAGACTAGAGAAAAAACACATCAAAAATAGCTTGAACAATATCAAAGTGGAGCAATTGCTGAAGGTCTACAAGAATAAAGGAGGTCAGGAGCCTCATAAGCCAATTTTTGAAGTAGCTGTGAACATTTCATTTTCACACCCTGTCTAATGTGCTCCCACTTTTAAAACACATTGTGATGCCAGTGAAGCCTGCTCCTGCACCCCAGATCCATGGGGGTCCTCCAAAGGCAAGCAACCAGCCTAATGTTTGCCTAATCATCCCACAAACTCGGTTTTGTGTTTTACATCCTAAACACTCAGCATAAACCTAACCAGCCATTGCCACCCACTGTGACACAAATCTTGTGTCTCCACTAAAAGCAATCAGACTTATTTGGACTTACCTCCCTCTCTAAAAATGGCTGGCCCTGAAGGCTGCCTCTAAGAAGTGCATTTTGGAGGCTGTCTTGCTTTGGCTTTTACCAGATTCCTCAGGCTTTGTCATTAGGACTTTAATTTTCCAGCAAATGCTGAACTTCTGGAAAGGCTTTAGAAATAAGACAGGTTTGGAAACTATCACCCAGAGAGTTTCAGTCAGTATGTTGTGGGCTGTTCAGGTGGGAAGTGAAAGCTGACATGAAAGTGAAAGAATTTGTGCTCCTAAGTCACCCAGGAGATGTGTTTAATCTGCCCAGGAAAGTGTTCTAGTCACCATCCCTGGGGGTATTTAAAAGACATGTAGATGTGATGCTTAGGGACATGGTTTAGTGGTGGACTTGGCAGTGTTTGATTAATGGCTGGACTCAATGATCTTAAGAGTCTTTTACAACCTAAATGATTCTATGATTCTGTAATTGCTAAGTAACGCTCACCTTTTGCCACAAATGTTGAAATAATCCCAGACATACAATTAAATGGAAACAACTGCATTAAGAAGGGATGTTGTCTCTTCCCTGGTGTGGATGGAGCAAAGCTGTGATGGAGCAGCATGCAAGGAAAAGACCTGATAAGGCCACTTGTCTGCACATCATTTTGGCAGGGGGAAGGGAGCAGTGCCCCCTGTCAAGCTCTTCTCTGCCAGCCCCTCAGCAGGCCTTTTCCAGTGGATCCATGCCAGCCTCAGGGCTGGCTTGTGGCCAGCTGGCCTGCCTCCACCTGCCTGTTGCTGCCAGTCACGGGTCAGAGGTGACACCGTGGTCAGAGGAGGGGAAGAGTGGAGGGACTGTGCCTCCAAACTGCTCTCCCCCAGCAGCACTGTGCAGGTGATACAGCAAAGCAGCAGCTGGTGCTGAGCTCCCACAGGAGGAACTGGCCACCATCACTGGGACATGAAGAAGGAGGGATATGCAGGACAGCTTGCTGGGAAATGCAAGAGGGTTGTGTGAAAAACCTGCTCCAGTCCAACAGGCAGGTCCCAGAAAGGACGGCTGGCAGTGACGGTGCCATCTGACCATCCTCTTGAGGAGAGCCCTGCCTCCTGCCCCAAGACACTGGCTTGGGCACATGCCTCCCACCCACCAGCCCTCTTAGCACAGTAAGGTTTAACCACTCGCCAGTAATGTATGTGGCTTGGCAACTGCTGTGAAAATGGGAGGCTGCAACATAAGCTTCCCTCTGCATTTGGATTACATGTCCAAGGGCCAGCAATTGTCTTCCTGCTCCCCTAGCAGAGAATGTGCTTCAGAAAGCACCTTGAATGTCAGCTAGCAGCTCCAAACGGTGCTCTAGGCAGGAGAAAGAAGTCCCAAGAGTGTCCACCTCCTTTGCTGCTGAGGAAACAGGACTTTTCCTCTAGTGGTGCAGATGAGGCTCTGAAAATGTTTAACCTGAAATCTGTTATCAAAAGCCTAATCACTGTGATTCCCAAAGGGATGTAAAGAGAGATACCCTTATTATAAATGCAGTAAATACTTTCTATTTTTGTCAATTCCTAGTAGGACAGCCTGTGCCTGTACGAGTGAAGTCTGTCCCTTCTCAAACCCTGCCTGCATATTCCCAAGGACTAACATCTTCCACTCCCTCCCTCTTGCCCACTCCCTCTCTCTCAGATGATGCAGAGTGCCAGCAAGTCCCTCAATGGTGTCATATCTGTCCTTTTTATTCATTGCAGGGTTTATTTTTAGCCTGAAACAACTGCTTCCTAAAAATGGAGTTCCTAATGACACGGGAGCTGGACACAGCTATGTAAGGTATCCAGGGCTTGGCCTGACAGCTTCTCCCGTCTGTCTCTCTCTTTGTTGTGAGTACAGGACAGCAAAGTTTGCTGCTCCCCACCAGCCTTGCAGTGTTTGGGCTCAACACTAGGAAAGCAGCAAAGAGAAACTTAAGGGAACTAAGAGAAACTTAGTTCAAACTTCACCTGGAGCCTTTGGTCTCCCTCTCTTCTCAAATTAAGAAAGAGAGGGACATTTACCCACCCTTTGCTGCACTCCAAGGGTGCCCCTATGAAGGCAATTTGCTGGATCCTGGCAGGTTTTTACCTGCTTTTCTGCTGCAAGGCAGAGGAGGGACTGAACTTTCCTACTTACGATGGGAAAGACCGAGTGATCGACCTGAACGAGAAGAATTACAAGCAGGCACTGAAGAAGTATGACATGCTCTGCCTGCTCTTCCATGAGCCTGTGAGCTCTGACAAGGTCTCCCAGAAGCAGTTCCAGATGACAGAGATGGTCCTGGAGGTAAGTGCTGCTGCATGTCCCAGTCACGGTCAGTACCACAGCACTGCTCAGAGTCATAGAGAGCAGCCACAAGACAGGACAGTCAAATAGTCTCATGCAGGGGAGGTTGGGCATCCAAAAGTTTGTTTAGTTGGATTTCAGTTAGCCCCTGCCTGAATTCTGCAAATCCCAGGAAAAAGCCTCTTTTGTGCTCTTCTCAGTTTGCTGGGATATAGTTTTTCTGGATTGACTGTCAGAAACTCAGGCAATAGCAAGTAACATTGCAAACCTCAGAAACATGAATCTAGCTCAGCTGAGTTTTCCCAAATCTCAGCACCTGAGTCTGTAGCTTGAAATTTTTTGATCCTTTCTCATTCTGTGCAAGCCAGTATCCCACTTGTATTCTGGACTGAGTCCCATTTTTTATCCCACTAAGAGCCGCCAGCCAAGAAACCTTATCAAGCTGTGCAGCAAACGGGTGTCCTAGCTCCCCATCTCAAAAGCTCCCTGTTGGTGCAGCATTAAATCCTTTTTTGTTTTTCTGACACTTGGTTGCCTGCTTGGAATCAGTCTATAGCTGCTTGTTAATGCAACCATTCACTTGTGTGCTAGAAAAAGAGTGTTGTTAATTCTTGTGTGAATGAATGATTCATTAATCCTCAGTAAAATAAATCATGGTGAAAGTGACAATGTAGATTCTTAGCACTCTTTCTTGTAGTGTAGCTGTAATCTAGGGAATCATATAGCTGCAAGCCTTGATTGTTAGGTGCATGTTTCTTACCAGGGGCTTGCAAATATTCCCTCTTAACTAAAAGACGTATTTGAAAAGAAAGTGAATTCAGAATTGCAGAAGAAACACTTCAGCTTTATTTATCAGATCCAGAGAGAAAATGCATTGCACCCCTGAGAGTGTAGGAAATGTGAATAAGAAAATATGCTTGCTGAGGGCTAGGACCCAAAAAAGTCCACTGTCAAGTTCAAGGTCTGCTTACCTCCTCAGCAAGCCTGATGACTGCCAGAAAGAAAGATCCAAAAAGGAACCAGATTTTACTCACCTGTCAGGCAATGGTTACTTTCTGCAGATGAGTGTTCAAATAACATTTGGCAAAGAAAAGAAAAAATAATGCTTGAATTCCAGCTGAAATGAATATTGTCAGTAGTAAAATCACGTTGGTTATTAGGATAGCTATTTTGTGCTTGATAGGTGTCAAACAGTTACTAGATACATATTTATAGAAACCTGACAGAAGCATGTCCCATCCCTGGAAATGTTCAAGGCCACATTGTATGGAGTACTAGGTGACCTGGCATAGTGAAAGGTGTCCCTGTTCATGGCAGTGGCTTGGAACTAGATTATCTTTAAGATCCCTTCCAACCAGGCCATTCTATGTTTCCATGACTCTCTGGTCTGATGTCTACCATCAGTTTGAGTCCTCATTATACCATTACCCGTGCTAACAATGACTCATATCAAGGGTGCAACAGCTGCAAGACAATCTGGCTTTAAGCTTTTATTTTTCAGGATTGGATTCAGCCGTGAGTACATTAGCTTAGGATTCTGGTGATTTATTTGTTTTCCAATTGCTCTCTGCTATGGACTTTTTATATGACCTTGGGCAAGAGACTGAGGGTTAGACCTGCAACAGACTTTACATAATTGTAGTGCTCCAGTCTCCCAGTGCTCAGCTTCCAGCTAACTGTGCCACTCATCAACTGGCACTTGTGGCTTTGACCTCAAAATTTCCAAAGCACTTGCAGTGCTGATTCAGTCCATGTATCACATTTTCAGGAGAGTCCTTCCCCTGGACTGGGAACTGCAGCAGCAGCAATCTGACAGCCCAAGCACAAGAGAAATCTGCAGACTGAGCACTTCTTTGCTTCTGTCACTCAGAGGGAATCAGAAGGGGAAAGGGTCTCAGAATGCAATAGAGAATATATGTTTATACTGCGTAGGACACAGGCCAGCATGGTGCTACTGTTCCCAGTTTTGGTACTAACTCAACCATGGGAGTACTCATGAAAGGAGTGGGCAAGCCAGGTTGTAATCTGCTCCTTCTTGCGAGAGCATTCAACTCCCTCAGTTCAGGCCATAATGTGTTGTGCCATAGGGGGCCACTTAATTTTCCCTATCAGAGCTCATTCAGCTGCTGTACTTCACTGCATGTTCACTAGCACAGGGAGAAGGAAAGAAATGTCTGCAGTGGCTCCTTGAGTGAGATGTGGAGATGTTTGCCTGTGAGATGAACTGCCTGCGACCAGTATTCCTGGAAGCAGCCAGCAGCTGAACTCAGCTTGCTTGTAATTTGAGCAAGTCCTAAGAGTAGTGAGTTGCTCTGTAGGCACAAGAGCAGGGACATGGCTCTCCTTCCAGTCAAACCTGAGAAAAGTTTACTCAGGAAGGCTTTACATATCTAATTTCAGTAGAGGGATCAAGACTTTGAGTGCTGAAGGTCTTTTACACCTGAAATGAGGTAGCTAAGAGGTAAATACTCCAGCCCTCACTATTCCCTGCCAGCTGGCTTGGGAGGTTCCCAGCACAGGGTGCTGCCTGTGATAAGATGGTCCTTTCTAGAGCACCTCATGTTTTTCCATCTTACTTTACTGACAGTTTTCCTGATGTTTCACATTGAGGCATGCTGCTTTCACAGCCTGGCAATACACTGTGTCTTTAGCACCCTTTCATACAATGTCATCAGTCTCCGTCCTTAGGAATAAAAGTGAGCCTCCATCCAACATGCAGGCAGGTGTGGAGCAAAGCAAAGCAAACGTCTGAGCTGGTGGTTAAGGGTTGTTACATCAGATTGTCTCATGGATATGCATGGGTGAGCACATGGGCTTAATGAATTTATGTCCAGAAAACCTCCAAACAGCCCACTCTTTCTGCTTCTCTCACATGAGCCTTATAAGAAATGTACAATTCCAAAGATCAAAGACATAAAGAATTACCTTAGACACCAAAGAAAAGAGCAAGCAAGATCTACCATGGCTCCTTGAAAAATGTAGCTCATCAGTAACAAACTCTGACTGGGGCCTCTTCCAGGAGTGAAGAACACTCTCTCTTAACTGTGTCCTTTGAAATTTCCTGGGGATTGAGCTCATATGTCAACATTTCCTTCTTTCAGGGCACTTCAGCCTTTTCCCTTCTAAGTCTCTGCTCTTTGCAAAACTTGCAATAGCTTCATTATGTTTGAGATCACTGACTCTGGAAAATTTGGTTGAAAAGGGCCAAAAGCTAGAAAACTTATTAGGGAAGGCAGCTGATAGGGAGAGAGAAAAGAATCACAAGGCTCTCATTTACTTAACAAATCAAATTCACAACCTCATAGCGCATAAGTTAAGCACTTATTTAAGTACTTTACTAAGCAATAACTATGTACAGCAGACCAAGAAGTGATATGGTAAGAAAAATTTCTGTCCCAAGAAAAAAGAGTAGCATTTAGGACTGGCTGACACTGTTGAAAGCTGAGGGTGTACACCCACTATCACCAGAAAAGGGATGATGTCATCAAGCTGATACTGCATTTGGCACAGCACATGGGCTGTTCAGCTCCCAGTGTCCAGGTGTACTGGATCAACAGATTCCCACGCAGCCCAGGGTCACTTTCCAGTTTAGAAGGGGAACAAAAGTGATGATCATTATGAAGCGGACCTAACAGCTCTTACGACCTACACTGCTGGGTGCCACCTGGTGACAACAGGGTCCAGGGACAACTGAACCCCTCTGGCAGCAAAAGCAGCTTCTTTGGACTGTCGTTTGTTCATGACAACAGCTCCAGGGGTGGCAGTGCCAGCCCCCCAGGTCCAGATTGGAAAGATGGGTGCTGTTGGTTTAGTCTCACAGGAAAAATAGCCAAAGGGATGATTGGAGATGCCTACTGCTTTCTGGCTAGGATGGGAAAGAGCTGGGGAAGACAATCCAGGACAGAGATATCATGAGCACAGGCTGTTTTGCAGCTCAGGTTAAACGGTTCCTTTCCTTTGTGTATCTTTCTCCTCTGACTCCACTCTGCACCACTGGAAAGCTGGCTACTGGAAAGCACCTGCACCTTGAGCTTTCCCTGGCAGATACCCGTCTTTCCAAACCAAGACAGTAGGGAAAAGCCTCCATACAGGGCAATGCAGAGTTTGATCCAAGCAGTCCCAGAGATTACAGTGGACATTTCTACACCACTTCTACTGGTGATTGTGAGAACTCTGCACTCTCCATG
Source organism: Rhadina sibilatrix (assembly GCA_013400275.1). Taxonomy (NCBI): domain Eukaryota; kingdom Metazoa; phylum Chordata; class Aves; order Passeriformes; family Phylloscopidae; genus Rhadina; species Rhadina sibilatrix. Next base: position 17,701 of record VWYO01011284.1, read on the forward strand.
AGGTGGGCACAACGAGGAAGATGAAACAGCCAAGCAATCACAATAATTGTTTAACAGACAAATTAGTAAAAGAAAAGGCTACTTGTCCTAAATGAGCTTTAATGAGGAAGGGTTAAGGGGGGAAAAGATCAAAGCAGCGAAGCTGAGAAATACACGTCCTGCTTCTCTTCTCTTCTCTTCTCTTCTCTTCTCTTCTCTTCTCTTCTCTTCTCTTCTCTTCTCTTCTCTTCTCTTCTCTTCTCTTTTCTCTTCTCTTCTCTCGTTTCTCTCCTCTACCACATTTCACCCTGTCTCATACTATCACTTCTAAGACCTTCTCCCTTCTCATCTCTGAATCTCCTAAATAGGGAGTTTGGCCTTCCAGCTGGCTGGCCCTTCTCTCTAGGAATCATGTAGCAAGAATAAATGAGCATTGGTGTTAGGGGCTTTCCTTTTGCACTTGAGAAGCTCTCTCCAGCAGCTGAGGTGTTCTCACTATCATAGCAGGCTGCCTGCAGTGCACTCTGGTATCCTCTTTCTGCTGAAACTCCCTCAGTCCCGGCTCCCCTGCCATTCTTCCCTTGCCATCTGTGTCTATGTGTAATATCCTTTAAAAAGAGAGGTTCATCAAACCCAGATATTTTAGTTCCTTCAGTGCAACAGTGCCCCTGGACTGAAGGTTTGTGGAGGACTGCCCTAGCACAAATCAGTCTGATAAGAGGAAAGAGAAGAGGGATGTGGTACTCCCCTTTCCAGATGAGGCCTAGGATCAGTCCAGCCTCTAGCAATAAACAGCAGAACAAAGTGAAACTCCTGAACATATCTGGCCATTTCTGTAACACATGGAAACACAGCCAGTATCTTCCTGTAGTGTGAAAGGGAAAGAAGACTTTTAAGTCCAGTAAAAGGCAAGGATTAAACTGTGTGTGAGCTCCACCTTATAATTCCATTATAATATAATTATTTCCAAATGCTGAAATTACTGCAGCTTCCAGCTCAGGATGGAAAAATAGTACAGGATCAGCTGGTTTGGAGGTAGTTTCACTCATATGGTCTTGAACTCTCTTGAGAGCAGATATTTCCATAAGACTTCAGAGCCATGTAATACATAACAAAAAGTGTCTCTTTGCTTCTGATGTAACACAGAATAAAGTTTTACCAGTTTAGGTCTGTATACTTTATCCCAAAAATCCATAGATGAGGAGATGAGATTCTACTTTATCCCCATCTCTAGGTATATAAATATAAAATCTTAAAAATATATAAAATACCAGTAAGAATAGAAACATAAACCCAAGCCCTTTCTTTAAGCACCCTTTTCTGTTTGTTTCTCAAACTCAGATTTCAGATATTTTCTTTGAAGATGACCAGATTTTCTTTGAACATGTTTATGGGACAGTGCCTCAATATAATTTAGTGCCAAGGTATAACTATGGATATACAAGATATGTTCAGTGAGTGTCACAGAAGTTCTCAGTTCTCTGGGTCCCTACAGAACAAGTCCTCAAGGTGAGAGATGAGGGACATCTGGCTGGATAGGTATCTGCAGAAGCTTACAGTGCAAAAACCTGTAATAAAAAGAGGTGTTTTGGCTTCTATGTCTACAAAAGAATTACAGATAAGTTAATGTAAAAAATAAGGAAAAGAGGAAGGAAAAGAAAAGGAAAAAGTGTGCATTGATTACTTCCCCTTTGAGGCCATGTAAGTAGGTCTCAACTCATCAACAGCCAGCAGAGTACTGGTTTTTAGCAGTAGCCCTCAGGGGGATTTCACTCACTGATATGCCAATCACAAAAACAGGTTACAGAAAAATCCCTGTTTCACAGATGAGCACATTGACATCTAGGGACAGCTGTGTGCCTTGATCTTTCTGTATAAGTGTGGCAAAAATAATTTCCAAGGCTGAATTACCTATTATTCCCATATTTCTTTCTTTGAAGTTCCTCTGTCAGTTCCCAGTAGTGACTTTGGACTGGTTGCATGAGCAGCATCTCTCCTAAGGCCTCACTTCCACAGCCATAACTGTGCCTTGAAATCCACCTTTCTCATCTGCTAAATTATGACTGGGGAGAGGATTGTACTGACATGAGTTCTTCTGACATGAGCAGAAACCAGCAGTAACCCCAGGATCTAAAGAATGCAAATGTCTCCTGAAGACATGGCAGACCCCTGTGAGCTCAGGCTTGCTTTGCTGGCAGAGTACAAGGCCAAGTCTGCCCAGTTTTGTGGCCTTTCTTGGCCCTGAAGTGTGGAGCTCTTATCACAGTCCAGCTGTTGCAGACAATCTCTGTAGGTATGAGAGAATCATGGAATAATTTAGACTGGAAAACACCTCTAAGATCATTGAGTCTAACATTAACCCAGCACAGCCCACCACAAAACCATTTCTCTGAGTGCCACATCTACATGTCTTTTAAATACTTCCAGGGGTGGTGACTCCACCACTTCCCAGAGCAGCCGTTCCAGGGCTTGACCACCTTTTCAATGAATGAATTTTCCCTAATAGCCAATCTAAACTTCCCCTGGAGCAATTTGAGGCCACTTCTATGCAAGATCTTTAGCTGCATGGAGACACAGAAATTTCTGAATCACTCCTCCCTTCAGAGATGCAATTGAGGAAAAATGTGGAAAAGCCCATCCTCTTTCGTCTTGCCATCCTGCCATGCTAGTCATATTCCCATAAAAGTGCCAGCAAGGGTTCCCAGTGTCTTTGTGCTGGGCTGGTTCTCAGGAGGCAGGGTCTCACTTCTGTATAATGAGATGCCTTTCATACAAGTGCAGAATGGTTTGGATTTGAAGGGGCTTTAGAGATTACCTAGTTCTTACCCTCTCTGCCATGGGCAGGGACACCTTCCACTAGGTGAGGTGTGACTTCCTCTTCAGGGTGGGTCATCACACCAGGTTACTCAAAGGCCCCTCCAGCCTGGCCTTGAACACTTCCAGGGGTGGGGCATCCGTGTTTTCTCTGGGCAGCCTATTCCAGTGCCTCACCAGGCTCACAATGAAGAATTTTTTTCTTGGCCTTATCCTGAGTGAGAGGCCCAGGAAGGGCTAGCTTGAGCTCACACTCACCTACTCAATGGACATGTGGTGTTTGTAGTTACCATTTCAAGTTCTCTGCCCTGGATCCTGACATTTCTCAGGAGCTGACCACAGGCTGGGGCAGCTGTTGCTCTGTGAGGCAGACTGGGTAGGGGTGGCCATGCCATGCTCGCCCACCCTGACCTTACTTCAGAGCCTGGTCTGCCAGTGCCCTTCATCTAAAACCAAGCTAATCAAAGCCCATGACTGTCCTCCCTTCATGCCTGAGCTTCATTTGTGGGAAGAATGGAAAGGGGATATGATAATTCTTTTTAAACATCCGGGAGGGGGAAGAGCTATTTAAGCGCAAAGCCTAAGGACAAATGGGCTATGAATAAAACAAGTCTGGAACTACAAAGTCCCTAATCACCAGAGGAGGAAGGGGAGAACAGTGCAATGAGTTTTAAATGGACACTGACTGCTTTGTGACAGAGACTGAATGACATGATTCTGAGTCTTGATGACCAAAGATGTCCTTTTGCAGCCTCTGTTCCTAAATAACAGGCAACCAGGCATGAAATCCATGGCCTAGGAAAGAAGTGACTTAGCAAGGTCCAAATTCTCCTTTTTTTTTTTTTTTTTTTTTTTTTTTTTTTTTTTTCTTTTTCTCTTTCAAGACTGCTGGTTGTATAACCTGCTGGTTCCTTTTGTTCTGCCTATGGATTTCAAATTGGTTTGNACTTGCCCAAGGAAATAGAGCAAGCAGCAACCAAGAACTCAATTCCCAGGCAGTCGCTCCTCCCCTCCCCGGCACCCCGGAGGGTCAGCGCTCCCTCCTGAGCAGTGCTGATGGTGCTCATTCCTGCGTGCTCTCTGACACAGCTCCGGTGAAGGCCAGCTGCTGTACATGATATGTTCTTTTTCTGGGAACCCTGTCCGGCCCTGGCAGGAGACACTGCCATCAGCTAGCAGACCTCTGACACCTCGAACCCAGTGCAAGGAGGGCTGTGTATATTTAAAGCTTTCCTCAGTTCTTATTTCTCTCTGCTCACTCCTTGGGGAAAAGGTCTTTTTTGGCTCAAGGACCACTCTGCTCTCCCAAGGCCCTGCCTCGCTGATCCTTTCTGTGGGTGCATAATGGGAGCTCCCAGCTCTCGCCTGCAGCATCCTGAACTCTCTGGGATTTCCGAGGTGCTAGCTTACACTCACTTGGGTCAGAAACTGGAAAAATCTGGCTTGTTCCTGAGAGCCAGAGGCATAGGAGTGACATGGGCATGTGTAGGTGAACAGGCTTAATACCAAGCATGCCTCCCTCCTCCAGCACCCACTAAACGCACTCAGCTTTCTGCCCTGCATGGGCTTCACAGCAACATCCAGCCTTCAGTTTCAAAGCAGCTTTTCTGAGGCCAGAAGGAGAACCAGGAAGTGATGGCCTCACTTTTGTCAAGGACAGCCACCAAACTACACCATCAGTCTCTGTTTTGGAAAGGGCATCTTAGCAGTGTGGCCCCTGCCCAGTCCAAGGCCCATGGGGCAGCACACACACAGAGACACACACACCGTCCCTGTCTGCCCTTGACATGCAAGTTGCACAGCTGAGTTGTCAAAACATCTGCGATGTAGTGCCAGCAGGGACTGGCTGGGAGCAGTGGCAGGTGGCCCCTGCACCCATGGGTGCTCAGTGGCACGGGCACCAGCCTCAGTTAGCTCACGGCTGGGGAGGCTGTGCTTTGGCTTGCAGCTGGCTAAAATTAGGGATGCCAGGAGCAGATAAAAATACAGCCCTAGCTATGTGAAACCTTTAGAGAGGCAGCCAAAGAGCACGGTGCCGTATGTCTGACCCCGCTGAGCGGCTGCGCAACAATTAAAGCTCCAGGGCAGCATTTTTGAGGCATTACCTGTGAAAGCCAGCTCTGAGGGAGTGACCTTTGCATTTTCCATATTTGGGGACTTGCCTTTTAGTCCAAGGAGCCGTGATCCCTAGGAAGGGAGGTTCAGCCTCTCCAAGCAGCTCAGGTGGTAGAAAAGTGTACTAAGGTGGGACCAACATACTCTCCTTCAGTCCCCACTGTCAGCAAAGTGACTTTTCTAGTGGCAGCTGCTCAGCAGGCTTCTGGCCCTGCTCTTTGATCACCACAGTGCTTCAGGACAGCCTGAACTATGGAAGAGCCTAAGACCTTAATAGTGTGCTATGCAAGGGGGTGCTAGTGGGGACAGCACAGCATTAGGAAAGAGAAATTAACAGCCTCTGTTCTCCAAGAAACTGCCCGATGTCTCAAACAGAGTAACCAGCTATAGCGTGCAGGTGGGAGTCCTGAGTAAGGGTTCAAAACTTCTGGGGGAATACACTAAACACTTGTCATCTCCTCCTGCTGTTTCTGAAAATAAAATCCTGACATTTTGAGATATACAATCATCATCATTTCATCAACCAGGTTCTGACCATCAGCATCAACTGCAGCATTAAAGAGAGTAGGAGAGAAGTAGCAGAGGAGTGTAGATTGCTTGACAGACTTTTCCTCATCATCTCCTGTTGCTCTTCTCCCTGCATAGCTGGAGTTTTGTTCTTCATCCACTGCTAAATAGCAAAACAGAAAGCTCCCCATGGTTAAGAGAAGTATACTCATGATGGCTTTCAGAGACACCCAAATGCCCCCAGCCTGCTTTCTCCCAGCCTGAGCAGCTGGGGAAGATGAGCCTTACTGTCTGTGGGAGCTCTGGCAGGTGATAGAGAAGTGGGAAGAGAATCCAGGCCAGAATGCCATGTCACTTCACAATGAAAATTGACCATGCTGAGACAGCCACCCCTCCCACACCCATTTTTAACCTTCTCTGAGGGACTTTTTCTGCCATTTAGCAGCAAAACTAACACCAAATGCAAGGTTTGGCACAATCAGTGCTGCCTGCAGCTGCAATAGTAGAATGGTCAGGCAGATAGTGACATTTCTGCTGCTGTATAACCTAGGATTTCAGAATGACCCTATGGGACTTCTTAAATCTCCCAAAACTTCCCAGCATCACACCTAGCCTCTGATAGGTATAGTGGGTGTGAAGCTGAGCTGTTGGGCAGGGAGTTGTGCCTTTCCATGTCCATTATTCTGAGTGCCTGTCACTGCTGGCACCATCCAGGATGAAAGGGTTCTTGCATATTTGGTAGTACTCAAACTTCACTTTGGACTGGACCTCTCACACATCCCACGGGGCCATTTACCCCCTCACACTCACCCAAATTCAAGTATGGTTATTACCTGAGGGATATGCGAGAAAGGAGGAGTGCTGCCCAATTTACACCTCCTTTTCCCAGTGCTACACAGGGCACAGCTTGGGATCCTATGTGTAGAAAGTATGCATTGTGAAGACTTCATGTACATAAGTCTGCAAAATGTGCATGGGACATGAACTTACAACCTACTGGGCTCTTTGCTCATGCTCTCAGCCAACTCTGACAGCCCAAAGCTCCTGCTCTACCTCAAGGACTGCATGATCTGTTATGTCCAGTTCTTTCAGGGCAGTTTCTATCCTCCATGTCTCCATGCAGCTGTTGGAGCTAAATTACATGCTATAGAGATAGAGGCTGACACAAAGGCAAGGGCTCTGGCTGGCCAAGACTTCGAGCAATATGAATTTAAAGGCAGGAGGAGGAGGGGCGGTGCTCTTAGATTACAGATGCCTCTGTCCCAAGGTCCTGAGCCAGGAGGATTGTCAAGATTAGAAACATTATCTGCATTCAAATCCCACTAGCATTATGGAATCAGAAAATACTGTAAGGGGATATATAAATGCTTGATACTGTAATGAGTAGGGGGCAATTAGCCAAACTGCTGTGCCTCTGGCATACTCCATATTTTGCTGCCTTTTGGGGTTCAAATGTAGATGTGGGAATGTATCGTTACCTATGCACAGGTTAGACTCGTCTGCTGCAGTGAAAAGCAGGGAAAGCAAGGCCAGGAGCAATGCCCAGCCCCTGCATAGCTTGCACTTGCAAAAGCCACCACAGACATCCTGCAGATTCTGCTGCCTCCAGGCTCTGCCACAGTGGGAATGGCTCCCAAAGGTCTCATGTTGCACAAAGACCTCCCTGTTGTGAGACCCTGCTTTGGAGAGGAGCTCAGGCTGTACTGTTCTCCTCATTGTCTCATTGGCATGAAGGTCCCCGCAGAGGAGGCAGGCTGCCCACTGAGCCCCCAGCTCTGTCCCCTCAGGCACACTCACACACCATGCACAAGCACTCTCCTATATGCCCAAACTGTCACACATCTCTGGGGATAAGCCTCTTCAGAGGAACACCTCCAAACACTCACACCCACCATACACACACTTCCAGGAGACAGTCTTGCTAGACACAGTCACACAAGCCCCGCCACACAAACAGGGACACCTCCAGCATTACTGAGACCATTTTTGACTACTGAGCACTCCCACAGTCTCACACAAAGAGGCTTTCATCACATCACCCACATTTGCTTGACACTTTTACTCTTTTCCATCAAGCTTCCATGCTCACAGCTACAGAACTGCACCCACAGCCCTACAAAGAGCTACCTTGTGTGTGCTGCATGCTGACATACATGATTCCTGATCAGTGCCTCCTCTCTTGCACACATCCCTGCTCATATCCAACCCCTTGTCTGTAGTAGGTGTTGCAGCTTTTCTGCATATTTCTGACCTTCAAACACCCATAAGAAACCCTAACCATTTCCTGTGTGCAGGAGTCAAAAACTACTGGGCCTAAACTGCCCCGACTTTGTCTGGCACATGGCTGACATAATTGTAAGTAACTAAATCAAGTATGGATGGACTGGACATGACTAAACAAGTCTTCTTCCCTTGGCCATTCTGTGTTTTCCTCTGGTCACAGAGCAGCCAGAGTCTCAAGTGGTGATTCCCAGGAACCTCTTGCTGGTGTACACAACCACCAGCAAGCAGGGATGTGCTGACAAAGTCCCAGAAAGCTGATGATCCTACAGGCTCCATCCTTTTGTCCAGTCAGGGCAGATCCCCATAACAGGAAACAGAAAATTTCTTCTCTTACCACCACTCACTTGCAGATGTCTAGAGAGCTCATGAGAGGTGTCCATCTCTCATTGCAAATATGGGGCTCCAGCTGCTCTCAGGTGCTCTAAGATGTCCTGAGCCACCAGATGGGATGCCAAACCAGACCAGTGCCTTATCGACCTAATCAATGGATATGCAAGTGCTCTGCCCCTTTCAGGCAGTGTCCATCGTAAGGACAGGCCCTGAATGTCCAGCCTTGCCTTCATTTCAAAGCACTGACAAAGAGCAAGGAAAGAGCATTGACATCCCTGTTTCCTATGTAACACAAGTACCCCTTGTGCCTCCCATGGTGGCATTTACCACTAAAGACAACAAGGCAGGTGGCTGCAGGAGGATCAAAGCTGCAGCAATGCTGTGGTAGTTGGTGGAGTCTATGTCCTCCTAGAGGGCTTTGGGAAAGGCCTGAGGATGTGTAATTGGTGGAAAGGAGGAAACAACTAGATTCTCCATTTCTCCCTTTTGCTCAAGCAAGGTCCCTGACCCCTGATCACCAGGGTGCCTGCCCCATCCCCCAGAATTTCAGGGACAGGCTGTGTGCTGACAGCACAGGGAGCTGCTGGCCCCATGACATCCCATTGCACAGGCAAGGTGGCTGCCCCACCACTTTTTCTCCCCAATGCCTCTAACTACTGCTCACTCTCACAGAGGCCTGGCACAGTATTGAAGCTATTTATAGCAGGGGAGCCAAGGGGCCACGTGGCTCTGGTGGCAGCACCGCTGGGTGACATTCAAACTGGCTTTGAGTCTGGGGGAGGGAGCCAAAATGAGCCAGGACAGGGGGGAGCTTCCTCATAAATCAACCCACCATCTCTCTGGCCATGGCTTTCTTCTGCCCCCCTCTAGCCTCCTGCTGCCAAGCACTGACAGCTGTGCCCTAATAGGGACATTCCTGCCCCAGAGGCTCCTGACCCCTCGTCTCCATCATCCCCCTGCCATCCGGCAGGGCTGGGAGGAGGAACAGCAAGAAGACCATCAGCATCAAAGGCATTTGTGCAGCAGGAAGGGAGAGGGAGGAGGAGGAGGCTCTTACAGCTGCATTCTCAGAGCATCATTACTACCTTGTAGGGTCTCTAGTATGCTTGTGGTGGGGCTGTCAGTCATCCAGTGCATAAGTGGATCCATTTACCAGGGTCACTGCATCTCTAGGAGCCAATTTAGAATTCACAGGGTCTCACCCAGGGTCGCTCTCACCCACAGAGCCCTTGCAGAGCGTCTCTCCTTTCCTCACATATCTATTTTCACAAAACAGGCAGGAACTTGATATCTTCAAGAGGCCCCTTCATCAAAGATGGTGGGAACAGGGTGCAGTGGTTTTGCAAAGCAGTGAGAAGGTGAACGTGAGCATGGCTGGGCTTAGAGGTATTTCTTTAGTAAAAACAGGGGACCAGGATCTGGGGGCTTACTGAATCCTGGACAGGAGGCATGACTTCAAGCACTTCATAGTTAAAGGAGCCTGCTTTGGCCACCCCATCACATGCATAAAGAAATCATGATGCTGCAGAGTCCTGCACTCACTGCTGCCTGGTACCATACACTTCCAGAGTTAAAACGTCCATGGTGCCCACGTCACTGTCCCCTGCAGGAGGCCACCAAGGTACCACAGAGGAAACAGATTTTGCTTTGTGCTGGTGGTATAGGACTTTCTTGCAGCCATCCCCCCTGCTTTGGTGTCCCCAGTTCACTCAGGAGCCCTGTCCTGAGGCCCGTGTCAAACAGCAGAGAACAGCACAGTAGTGCCAGCAAACTCCCTGCTGCAACACAATGGGAAGAAACCCAACCCTTGTGACCTCTGGGTTATCTCAGCAGAGCAGCATGTGATGGGGCATGCAGAACAGCCCACCCATTGGTGCTGTTCAATGGCAGAATATGGGTCACTTGTGTCTGTCATGTCATGCTAGCAGGGCATGATGCCCTTCAGCTACCCTGTGGTGTTAACACTACTAATGTTGGGCCCCCTGCTTCCTCCCACAGCTGGCAGCTCAGGTCCTGGAGCCCAGGAGCATTGGCTTTGGGATGGTGGATTCCAAGAAGGATGCCAAGCTTGCCAAAAAGTTAGGTGAGTCCCAGGTCTGACATCTCTGGAATGTCCCATCTCTGGGAGTGATGTCCAACAGGCAGCCCTAAAGAGCACAGCCAAGTCCTTGTTACCAGGATGGGGAGGATGATGGTGGCACTTGCACACTGACCACCTGCCCACCCCAACAGAGGCAGGATCAGGGGTGGGGGTGAGGATGAGAGAGACAAGCCAAGACCTTCCAGAAAAAGAGTCTGTCAGCCAAAACAAACCAAACCAAGCAAAAAAGAAAGGCAATTTGTGGTGTAATGATGACAGGGTGTAAGTTCACAACTTTCTGTGCAGAAATAGTTAAGAGGTTCCATGGAGTAACCTCCTGCTTTTCCTACACAGAGACAGGACCAACAAAGCAATGCAGAACCAGATCATACGGGGAGAACACTCAGTCCCCCAAATGTCATCAGCCCCATGACACAGTGACCCCTGTCAACAACTGGGGCAGCCACAGCCTTGCAATGGCTTGGCAGTCAGGTGCCAACCATTCTGGTTTGTTCCCCAGAGTGAAAGAGGTAATCTGCTCTAAAGGTGGCAGGCTGCTGTATTGCCCACCCCTGGACACAGCTGCCTTCCAGGGGCTGGCAGTCCCTTCATACTTCAGCCCACAAGGCAATATGGAAATACTGTGTCACGTTAATACAACAGTACACAAATATACCACTAAACCTAAGGTTTAAGCATACTGGACTGTAATTTTCTTTCCTAAATTAGAGGTTGTGGGTGCTAATGGGAGCTAAACTAAAGACAAGAGCTTCTGCCTCTCCAAGAAGGAACAAACTACCAACCTCCTTGGCCAGTAGTACCCTGCCAAGCTACATTGCAGGAGGCCAGTGCTGTTGATTTTGGAACCTCCAACAAGGTTCTGTGGCACTCAGTCCTCAGTCCAGTGATACAGCATTGAAATCTGTCACCCTGCAGTCTGTGGTATCTCTATCATTGGTTTCTAACCCTTTTGCCAAGGCCAGCTAAGCCTCAGACAGCTTGAAGCTCACTTTCAGGTCACTGGTGACGCTCACATAGTTCAGCCTTCTCTGGACAACGAGCACAACCCGAATCAAAATCCATTTTCCATATAGTGACAGGTTGTTAAAATCTGAGCTATCAGTTAGAGCCCAGTATTTACTGCAAGATAGACAGCCAAGCTAAAACAAGTTTGTGGTGCAGAATTTTTCCAGCTGAGACTAAACTGTGACCTGAACGAAAAGTTCAACATTTGGGAAGAATTTAGCACTAGTTGTAGCTGAAGTCTGTTCCCTGTGTCATGAAACATCAGTAAGGGGATTACTTAGGTTGTTTCCAACTAGACCAACACAGCAAACTGGCAATTGCATTTTCCCAGGAGGAATTGCTGGGATAACAAGCAAGACACTCTGCAGAAAACATGCTTTTAACAACCTGTTAACCACTTATTGTTTCTTCTCTTCTTCTTTCAGGCTTGGTTGAAGAGGGAAGTCTCTATGTCTTCAAGGATGAGCGGTTGGTTGAATTTGATGGAGAACTGTCTGCAGATGTCTTGGTGGAATTCCTCTTGGATGTAAGCACAGATAAGCTCAGAGCTAGATAAAACCCCTCAGAGAAAACCCTGTAAATGCTTAGTTTGCTAAAAAAACAAGTGTACCTTTGTTTGAAATTTTATCCCTGTTTGCTATTCACTGGTAGAAATGGCATTTGGCACCTTCCCCAATACCTGTCTGACCATGAGTTCCCAGGAAAGGTGGTATCCTTATATGCCACCAAATACTTTATATCTTAGAGACAACCTCCTCTCTTTCCTATTTACAGAGTATTTGAATGGAAGTCAGCTACAATCCATATAACTGACTGCTGTTCACCCACCTCAGTTTAGCAAGCTTGTGTGCAAACACTTTGGCATTTGCAAAATCTTTCACATTTTTTCTTCCTTTTTTTAAAAAAGAGCTATTTTCAAAAAAAGAATACCGAAGAACTAGGATTCTCATGGAGCAACTAAAAAGAGCTCAGTGCATTGAAAAAGGCTTATGTTGCAAACTATTTGCCCATTTCTAGACACAAGAAACATAGCATCTCTTCAGCGAACTTGCCAAATTGCACTGCCATGAGTGAGGGGAGATCAGGGTCCTAGAACTAAACAGTTTTGGGTCATTTTGTGCATGGGCACAATGATGTACTCACCGTTGTGCCTAAATGCAAAAGCAATGCTGAATCCCACATCTACATGTTGTACTTCTCTTTATTTACATTTTATTCTTAGGAGAGGCAACACACCAAAACCATGGTCTTTGCTTTATAAATGAAAACATTTTGCAGTGGCTTGGCTTTCCTTTGAAGTGAGGTTTTCTTTGTAAGTGGCCATGCAGTAATGCAGATAAGGGAGGTAAGGCGAGCAGCGGAGCTGGCAGGGTTTGTTTCCCAGGGTGGCAGGTTGCCTACCTGGTCACCTGTGGTTCAGGACTGCTGGTGAGGAGAGGCATGGCCAGGGAATTAAAACAGATCCCTAGGACCTCAGCTCTCCCATGACAACTTCTGTGGCTGTATGCTTTGGGTATTGTGACCAAAACACATGCAAGTGGCTTCAGGGACAGAAAGGGACATCTGTCCCATAAGGGCCACAGACAGGGCAGAGCTGTGACCCTGCAGCAGTGGGATCCCAAGTTCCCACGGCTCAGGCCACTATGGCAGCAGGAAACTGCACATGGTGCTGCAGGCACAGCAGAGGCACAGCCTCGCACCGGAGCATTGCTCCCAAGGATGCTGTAAGGCACTCCATGAGGTTTTCCTTGCTATGCCATGTGGTGTGTCACTGAAACATCATGTTCTGTGAAAAAAGAAAGAAAGCAAGGATTTGTGGTTTTGCGTTTTCCACTCAGGAAGGAAAATACCTGGCAAAGCAAGGAAATAAAACCAGAGATGTCTGTGGTGCCTCGTCAGCCTGATCTGAAAAGTAAAAGAAACCCAGAGGTTTTCCTCTGTAGGCAGTGGCTTGCCTGTTTTTTTTTTTCCTTCTAGTGAAAATACACTTGATTTATACCACTATTGCTGGGCAAAATAATCAGACCGAACCTTTTCACCAACAGTAACTAATTAAGAAAAGAGAAACAAAGTTTGGATCAATGACAGTCTGAAGTGCCAGACAGGTCTTCCAACATCCTCGTTAACATTGTGATGTGTGTAGGACCAAAGAATAGGTTTAAACTATTTTGCATACAAGGAGGATCAGCCAGGAAAATTCACATCCAGACTTTCTACTACTGCTCCAAATCACTGTTTGGCCACCTTCTTGCATGCTATTTTTAATGTTTTTCAAAAGCAAGGTCTTTGCAATGACCTCTTCCAGCAAATGCCACTTGAAAAACAGTCTATATAGATTTAGATACACAGGTATCATTCACAATGACTGTACCAGCTGCTTTCAACTGCTCTTCTTTCTTCTTGGCCTCTTTAAAGCCAGCTGCAATTGCTAGTCCTTATCCCTCATCACAGTAGGTCCCTCAGCACTCATTTAGGTTACCCAGTCCTCTATCAGCCTCCCTCTCGATGCTTCCACCTCTGCAGTGAACCTAATAACATCTCCTTTTGAAGGTGACCTGCTTCTCTCGGCTCCTCATGCTAAAGCAGAGAGCACTAAGCAGGGCTTCCAACAGCAGAGAAATTGGGTGACCTCTTTCTCCCTGCTTAGGCTGCTTGTGACACACCCTGCCAGGCCTAGGTTGGTGCTGCAAATCACTGCATTACCACATGCATTTGTCGTGGCAGTTGCTAGAAGACCCCGTGGAGGTCATAAACAGCAAGCTGGAGCTGCAGGCCTTTGACCAGATCGACGACGAAATCAAACTCATTGGCTACTTCAAGGGAGAAGACTCAGAACGTAAGATAAACGTGTTCCTCGTGGGCCTTGGAGCTTGCCTGGGAGCTGTAGGGGCCAGGCACTGGTTGCTCTGCATGAACATGAGGGGTGTTGTGCTAATATGGCAGCCTGTGACAGAGTGAAAATTGCTGGAGGATGAGTGCATTTGCAGGCAAGTTTCTGCTGCTGTCATGCATGAGCCCAGTCCTACACCAGCATCTGACCCTTCTGCGAGGTGTCTGCTGGCAAGAGAAGAGGGCCATGATCCAGGGGCTCTAAAGTGAGTCTACCCCACCCAAAAATCAGCTGAGGTTACGGTTACACTGAGAGAGCAACTAAAAGGAGCAAAGTGCCCCTTCTTGTGAGCAGTGAGCCCAAAGGGTCAAAGAAGGAAGGAGGGAAGGGGGTGGGGAAGGGAAAGGGGGACACGTATTTAATGAGTGGCAAACATACAGCAGCAGTAAGAAGGGCCCTTTGGGACAGCCTGGCAGAGGCACTGACCTGTTCCTCCTTGCTGACCCCCAAGACTGGGAAAAGACTGGTTTCATGCCCTGAGAGACGTGCAACTCAGGGACCACTCTGGGCAAATCCGACTTTCACAAGCCTAGAAGAATCCTCACATGAGAATTTCCCTGTCAAGCCCTGCAGTCTCCTCTGCCAGCCCCAGGTGCTATCCGGGCAGTGCTGGCAGTATGCACCCCAACCCGGCATGTCCTGCCTTTAGCAGAAAGACAGGCATTCCTATGTAAACAAGCCACTTATCACCAGGTCTGCAATGCAACAGCCCGCCCACCTCTCCCTTCATCTTTCTCAAACTGGGCTGCAGGGCAGCTTGGGAAGGGCTCTGTGACCCTAACACTGTTCAGTAACAGCTACCTGGAAGAAAGGTGGGAAATGCCTGTTGGAAAATCCCCTGCCAGGCTGAGAGCATCTTTCCTGAACCCTGAGGTTCAGGAGGGCCTGGTAGCAATTACAGTAAAAACCTACCTGGTTCCTGCCCCATCCTCCTGTAGAGGGAGAAGCATGCCTAATGACACTTGGTGACTGTTTAGGGAATGGCAGCAATCCTTAATGCTGGAGCTACTCCATGTAGTTCCCAGTCTGGACTACCCCTGGGCCTGCTTCACAGAGCTGATTATTTCAGCCCCAGTTAAGTGGGGCATGCTGGGCTTGCAGCTTTCCTGATCACCGTGGGAGGACTGCACAGCATGTTGCTGCACTGAAATCACACTTCTTCGTAAACTCCGGAAGGGTGGAAGAAACATTGGGCATCATCTGATGGAGTTTGCAGTCATTTCAATTTGTCCTTCCTCAATACCTTCTGGGCAGATCAGAGTGTGGCCAGCTGTCTGTGAAACATCTTCATTCCCCTTTTCTCCTTCCAGATTTCAAGGCATTTGAAGAAGCTGCTGAACAATTCCAACCCTACGTCAAGTTCTTTGCCACCTTTGACAAAGGGGTAAGCATCCACACATCTTCATGGCAGCTCACATATGCCACCACCCATTTTCTGAGAGCTCAGGATGCTCCCAGATTTATTGTCTGGTTTCAGCTTCTCATTTTCAGCATTCCTGGATTTTGTGGTGTTGGTGTCTGCATTGATATTTTGGCCCTGTCACAAGATAAAAGGCCACTCCTGCAGCACAGAGGCAGGTCCTGATGGAGGTTTGGAACCTAGCCCCTCTATGTCTGCAGGCCCTGGGCTGTGGCTTTTCTCTGCCTCATTGCTTGACACCAGTAGTGCAAGGGGCATTAGTGGGTTTTTAAACAAGGAAGGATCCATCCTATTTTGTGGGCCACTCCTAGGAGAGCATGCTCTGAGAGAGCAAGCACCTTGATCTCAGCTCTGCCACCAGCAAAGATTCTGAGTAGGCAAAGAGGCACATCAAGCTCTCTCACCTATGACTTCTGCACTGCAACAGGTTGCCAAGAAGCTAGGCCTAAAGATGAATGAGGTGGACTTCTATGAACCCTTTATGGATGAGCCTGTTCACATCCCTGATAAGCCTTACTCAGAAGAGGAGCTGGTTGATTTTGTGAGAGAGCACAGAAGGTATGTAGCATACAGGATGCTCCTGGACAAGGGAAGTGGGTTAAGTTGTCTGTCATTGTGACCTTCCCTCTCCAGGGCATTGCTCTCAAAAAAAAATTAGGATGATGACCGCTTTTGATGATTTTCTGACCCAGGTTTGAATTGTGAAATTGCTGGGTTTTTTCCTACTCCCAGAGGTGCAGTTATCTGCATAGCAATCATAGTTCACCACAATGGAGCCCTAAAAACACAGCTTCCCTCCCCTACTCTTCCTCCTCCCTGGTTAGTCCTCTCTCAGAGAGAAGCAGAGACGCTGGAAGGCAGCGGAGAATGAAATCCTTGCCCTAACTGCCCATGCTTTTAATTTAGGTCTGTGCAGATGACCTTCTCCAAGGCCTCTCAAGCCAAATCCAAATCCTGCCCAATCCCCTCCTTCCTGAAAACAGCTTTACAAATGTGTGTATCCCTCTCCTGATGTTAGATATGTCTGGAGGCAGTCTCTGAGCTCAGACCAAGCTCAGAGGAACCACAAGGGACTAAGAGGCTCCTGCTGACCGCAGGCACAGAGAAGAAGCCACAGCTGTTTAGCTGTGTTGAACCTCATGTGGGAACGATGCTGAGCACCTACAGTGTTTGATCAACTCAGCAAGAGCTGTGGATGCTTGTGCTTTTTGCAATCAGGTTTATTGCACAGTTGTTTACAGACTCAGCTACAAAAATAGTCTGGAAGTCACCAGAGAGGCTTATCCTGTGTATAAGCACAGAGTTAAGTATAGGGGCACAACATCCCAGAGGTGCTGTATTTTTATACCCTTAGAAACACCTCTGAGGAGAGTGGCACAGGCTACCTGCTGCTCCTACAATTGCATTTCTCAGCAGACAATCAAGGGACCAGAGGAGTTTGAGGGAAGCAGGGCCATACATATAGAGGAGGGATCTCAAATCAGGCTCAGCTGGAGATCTGTGTTCATACAGACAGAACATCATCTCCAGAATTTGAGACTCACCAGAAACAGTTCTCTGCTTTTTCTGAAATATGAAGGGCTCCTCTATCTTCCATGTACCCACAATTCACTTTGCTGATCTAGGCTTCTTGGCCTTTAGTCCTTCCCATTTTATTTTCCCCAAGCTCTTTCTATCAAGCAGCAGCATCAGAAGGCTGATTAAACACAGGCATCTAAATGCTATCCTAATAAGGCAAACTCTTCACCAGCACAAAATTGCAGTGGAATTCCCCCAAGTTTTAGATATTTCAAGATGTTTTGTGGTGCTTAGTAGAAGCAAGGGGGTGGGACATCTATTTTGCAGGTGCCAAAGCTCAGGAAATAATTTAAAGGAGTCTATAAAACCATATGTCTGAAATTCCAAACCTGCCAAGATGCTGCTATGGCAGGGGTAGAAGCCTGAACTGATACATTCCCAGTAGTTCATGCTGAGCTTTTCAGAGAAGTGCTTCATCCTGCCTTGCCACCAGTAAAGAACCTAAAGCCACAGGCTGGAATTAGTCAGACATGAAGATGATCTGTAGATTAAAATGAAGCAACCTCAGCAGCTGCCATGTGCTGGTTCCCTATAGCCAGCTCAGCAGGATATTTCCTGCAGGAAGGTATGGAGGACCTGGCTCCCTCCCCTTCACACAGCAGACTTTCTCTCTTCATAGACATGGACTATCCCTCCTCAGACATGCAAAGCCCCACTGCCATCTCTCCATCCCGCTGAAGGAGCCCCACCACATCACTGGGAAGAGCTACCACTGGCCAGCTGTACCCAGACTCTTTGGCATGCCTTAAACAGCCTTTCCAAAAACAGCTTTCCCACTACTGTGCCCAGGCAGGGTTCACTACCTCCAGCCCTGCACAGAAACTGGGATTTGCTGAGCTTTCACTGCAACCTCAAGGCAGGAGCTGAAGCAGGTGCTCCGGAGGAGCTCATGTACAGTCTCCCAGCTGAGGCTTCCCTGTGCAGCTGCAGGCTGTGGTGGGAAAGTTCATCCTCTCCACAGAAGGTCATGAAGCCAGTGCTCAGCACCATGGGGTGACTTGTCCATGGCTGCACAGATGGGTGTCCATCTGGGCGTGGTGGTCACTGCCACTCCAAGGTCTCAGCCCAGATTTCACTCTCAGTTGCATAAATACAAATTACACAGTGCAGTCCTCTGGGCTGGTGTCTCTTTCACATGCAGAGTGCTGGGGTTGGACCCCCACTTCTCTGCAATTGTAGTGTAGCAATATGGGGGCTGAATTCTGCTCTCTCTTATTTATCCAAACCCCCCTTGCCTCACTCCTCCAACACAGGGAAGTATCAGAGGCAGCACAGCAATCAGTACACGTGGGTGTGGCCAGATCCTTCCCTCTGAATTTCCTTTCTCAAAGAGCTTCCACTCCCCCTGAGAACAGCTAGGGAAGGTATCTTAAAAGCCAAGTACAAGTATGCCTAAATACATAATATGCATTCACCTGATTTAATCTCTGGTTTTGGACCATTAACAATGAAAGGACTTGCTGGTTGAAAAATTGTATCCCTGATCTTGTGTTTGGTGGCTATTTCTTCAATTTCTATTGCTGTTTTTACCATATTTCTGTTTTGATGCTGAATGTACCAAATTGTAATGAGTTCAGAAGCTAAAATATGTATTGTATCAATAGACCATTCTTGTTTGTTTAATTTATACCTGTTATCTAATAATTTCTCTGGGCACCTGCTAACTCTCGTCTTAAGAGGAACAATGATTAATACTTAAGGTAATCTATAGGGAGAGAATCACAGAATATTCTGAATTGGAAGGAACCCACAAGAATCATCAAGTCCAGCTCATAAGTGAATGGCCTGTGCAGGAGTCAAATCTGCAACCTTGACATTATTAGAACCTTGGCCATGTTCTAAGCTATTCATGTTTTCTTTACCATTCCAAATTTTTCAGAATACCTGCTGAAACCCTCTTCAGTCACCTCTTTCACAAAATAAAGAGTTCTTATCTATTTAATCTTCATCAAATAGAGGTCATTACCATACCTTCACTCACCTCTCCCACATTTCCAAGTGCCTTTTTCAGTTGTCCATATCATTTCTGGGATGGGATGACCAGAACTACACATAGCTTCACAGTGTAGCTGTCCACTGCCATAATGGTATGTTTTACTCCTTGGCCATTTCCCAACTGTTTGCGACCTTCTTTTGGCCGATTTCCTTTGGAGCTGATTCTTTCTCAATTTGTGACACCTGGGCCCCTTTCCTGAGAGGCAGTAATTAATTACAACTAATTTAGAACCAATTGGTGCACCTGTACATTCAGGGTTGGTTTTCTGCAAGTGTGTTACTTGCTATGTGTCTGTCTATCATGCAGACACTCAAGTCTCAGGAGATCCTCTGTACCAACTCATAGTCAGGCCTTTGTTGGTTGCCAAAGAATTGGATATGATAAGCAAATGCTGCCATATTCCTATTTCCCATCTTTTTCAGATTATGTGAGGATATGTTATGCATACAATCGTGCCAAGGAATATGCTGTGAATCTTAATTGGGTAATTTCCTCTGTCATGAAAATTGGCCATTCATTTCCATGATATTCAATGTTATTAATCCACAGGAGATTCCCCTCTTCTGATCTAACTGGAACTCAGTTCTGTGACTCCTCAGGTCCTTTAGAAACCTCTAAAAATGTTCCCTTGTTTCCATTGCTCTGTTTGTGAGGCAAACCGAAGCGACAGGTTACACGGCTCACTTATTCCACCTGTTTCTGGCAACATGCTGCCACTCCTACCAATCTGTCCTTAAACCCTCATAGACTGACACTTCTCTTTGCAGCAGGTCCTGGGGCAGGTCACCCCGGGACACCTGCTCTGCTGGGGCATCCTCCCCAAACAGCTGATACCACAGCAAGCAGATGTGCAAAGGATGATTTGTATTTGTCTTCTATGGCTTTGTGTTCCTTGGGTGCCCCTCTAACACCCCACTCAACTCTCAGCCTGCAGGCTCTTTGACAGGCTTCCTGCTACAGAATGTATTTGTCTGAATATATTTGCTAGGAATCTTTTTTCCTTTATGAACTACTTCTCAAAAAAATTTTGCTTTGACCAGTCTTAGGGTTTAAATTTTCTTGTCAGTGTTTGTTAGGATCCAAATTTCCTTTCCAGAGTTTATTCTGACTTCTTTGCTTCAGCAGAGGTGGGAAGGATTTCTGTTCTGAAATTATGCTGGGGTGAAACCAGGAGAAAGAGGGGACAGAGTCCCTTAGGAATGTCCCAGGGACTCCAAAACAAAAGTGAATGTTCTCTCATGCTCTCAGTACAGACAGAACAGTCTGCCATGTGTGGGACTAATTCATCAGCACATCCCAGCACAGAGAGGCCTCTCATCTTCACAAGCAGCAATAGTGGCTGCAGTGACTCCAGTGGGGCCATGGGCAGGGTTTTATCACCACAAATAAAGGCATAAATTGACCTACAGTGCCCCCATTCTTGCATTCAAAGTGTGGTGGCTGACTCCAGCCACCAGCCAAGAGTGCCATGGTGACCTTTCCTGACAGTGTCATCTGTGGCAATGCTGGATATGTCCTCAAAGAGCATTTCTGTCTTCCTTTCAGGGCCACCTTGAGGAAGCTGCGCCCAGAGGACATGTTTGAGACATGGGTAAGCACATGTGGTGGAAACCATTGTGTTACTGCCAGCTTCCAACAAGAAACTGCTGCTCAAGAGCTCTCTTGCTGGGCAAAACATTACCTTTCCTTCCTTGCAAAGCTACTCCCTCTCTTCTGGGAAAAAGGGAAAGCCTTGGCTATGATGCCAAGTGCCTCAGTTCAAACACGGTGCTCAAATGCTTCGTGCAGCAGCAATGGAGAGCTGGGCTGGCTCCTGATTGCTTCACAGAGGGAAGAGGGAAAGCCGAGCAGCGTTCCAGGCAGGGGCGGGGCCTGTGTAGTGATCCTGCCCAAGGATGCTCCATCTCAGCTAAGGGACATCAGTGCTGCTGGTGGGGTGATTTCTGTGGCCTGCTCGCTGGGTGAACTATGGAGATGTCTCATGGACACTCACAGAATCAGAGTGGTTTGGGTTCAAAGGGATCTTAAAGATGATCTGGCTCCAACCCCCTGCTGTGGCAGGGACACCTTCCACTAGACCAGGTTGCTCAAAGCCCCATCCAACCTGACCCTGCACACTTCTAGGGACTGGGGCATCCACAACTTCTCTGGACAACCTGTCCTAGTGCCTCATTACCCTCACAGTAAAGAATTGCCTCATAACATCCAGTCTAAATCTACCCTCTTTCAGTTTAAAGCCATTCTCCGCCATCCTGTCACTACATGTCCTTGTAAAAGTACCAGAGCAGTTACACAATTCAAAAAGGAAAGAAGGCAGGCAGTACAGTTAATTATACAGATTTCAAAGCAGATCGTGCATTGACTGCACTTCTCACAGTGCAAGCAAGATGCAAATCAGCAACTGTAAAGTACTAACCCACATTTTGGCCCCTATCACACACAGAGGACTCTTAAGGTCTGCAGGGGTGGGGAAGAAGGGTGAAAATTAAAGAAAAATTGTGTATAACAAATGATATTATATTATTCACTGTGAATGAATATGGTGTTAAAAGCTAGTCAGGGGCTCTCAAGTGCCAGATGAATGCTGGAAAACAAAGCTGAACAGGTGCTTTACAGACACTAAGGAAGATGCAGTCATCCTTCCAAAAGGCTCGACACATTTATAACAGCATTCAGATATCCCCTTCTTGGCTGTGTAACATGAAACGCCACGGGACTCCAAAGTGGCAAAAACCTTGGGAGCTTTAACACAGCAAGGCAAGAGGTAATAAAACTGAACCAGGAGTTATGAGTCACTTAGGCAAAATAGCTTTTCATTTTGTTTTGAAATACAGATTCTGTATAGAACGCAGTTTCCAAGATCCATCATAGCCCCTCCAAGGTTTTTAATGGAGCTTCAGTGAGACCCAAATTTTGCATGCAGTGGCTTCACTCTCATACTGACCATATTCTAAAAGCCTCACAAAATGTGTGAATTCCCAGGAGTGGGATGCTTGCTCAACCAGCAGCCTGGGAATACAGAGCTTGCCTCTGCTACGAGCAGTAGGCTCATAACTACAGAAGACAAGGGGTTGGATTCTGATCTCACTGCAAGTTCACAATATCCTTACTGCCTTCACTGGAGTTAGTCCAGTTTTGTTTGCTGCTTCAAAGGCCAGAATAGAACTGCATTATATAGGTATATGCATGAAATTATATATGGCATATAGAGATATACTTTTTATTTTGCTGTCTGACAATGCTGCTGGAAAAGATGAAGAAAAAGCAACAGTGTAAATTTTGCCAGCTATAAGGGGTCTGGATCCCAAGTAAATCTGCCTAGAATGTCCCAGTAAAATGTATTCCCTGAAGATGCCCACAAAGGCTGAGCATCCACTATTGTTTTTAAAGATAATGTTTTCCACTTAATCTTTCAGGGAGCTTTTTCCCTTTCAGTATTTGATGGTGGCTTTGTCACCTCTGGGCTCAGAAGGGAAAAGAAATTAGCATTTAGATGGGAATTTTTTCTTGCATTAAAACCAATTGAAATGGAAACTGGGACCGACAGCGGGTGAGGAAGGCGAAACCGATCCATGGGATAATTCAGAGATGACATTCATAGCAGGCAGATGATGAACTGGACAGCAGATCCATTGGCCTTTGCCAATATCATTCCTCATGTGTTTCATGGAGAAAAGTAATCCACCAGGCTGTAATTTTTGTCCTCCACTCACTGGGGCCCTGAAATGAGCCCCCCACTCAATTTCCCTCACTGCTCACAGAGACCGTCACCTAAAGCAGAGACACTTCACCTCCAAAAAGGGGCCCAAATAAGCCACCTTGCCTCTCATATTGTGAGGCAGTTGTGAGCCCCAAAGGAGCATGTTTTGGGGCTGAGTGTGGTGGCAGATATTTGTTTCCTTGCAAACCACCCCCTGGGAGCTGAAAATTTATGAGGGTAGGTGGCCTCAGGCATGAAGGGGGAGCCTCTAGTCTTGTGCTAGAGAGCCTTTGACTTTTTCTACAGAGAAGCATTTGCTTCACATTATCAGAAGCCCACTTGCCGTTGCCATCATGGTGCCCACCTCGTTTTTATCTGAAGAGTTTCAGCAACACTACCTAAACTACCCCCTTCAGCACTAAATATCTTCATGCATCAGCCTCACCTCAGCTCCTGTTTCTGGTTTTTCAGTGGGGCTCTAGTCAATCCTCCCTTTGTAATTGCCCTTTTTGAAGGCATCCCACTGCTCCTGATCTCCAGGAACCGCCCAGACTCTGTCCTCCCTCCCTGGCCCATCAGTAATAGTTGTGTTGTTTCCAGGAGGATGACATGGAGGGTATCCACATTGTAGCCTTTGCTGAGGAAGATGACCCAGGTAGGAGGCCATTTTCTTCCTTGTATGACTCTCCATCCTTCAAGAAAGTGTATTTTTATGTGCTTTGACTGTGGAGCCTAGCACCCTGGCCAGGATGGGGAGCTCCAGCCTACTCGGGTGGGAGCCAGGATGCTTCTAGGTGTGCTAGCCAGGACTCAAATTATGGATAGAAATGGATGATTGCCTGGAAGAAAAACCAGTCATTCCCTCCACCCCACTACCGGGATTCACTCCCGAACTCTGCATCCATCTTGCTGTGTGGCTCTGGGAGAATGCTGAGGGCTGGGTGTGGGATGGGCATGCAGGAAACCCGAAGCCACCAACTCTTGAAAAGCCGTGGCATCGGTGCTTCTCAGAGCCATCAGCAAATTGGAAAGCTTTGGCCTCTTGGGGGCTCAGTTCCTCCCTCACCACAAGAAAATAGTGACATTGTTCCACTCCACGGAAGGATTATGGGGCTTAATTCATGTGTAACTAATTTCAATACCCGAGGAGGATGCTTGAAATTAAAAGCCTTATTATCAAAAGAAAGCGCTGGGAGACAGCATTTTAATGAGAACTATAAACAACTCCTGTGTGCATAGGGGAGCCAGGGAAGCTGGAAACCCCATAAGCAAAAAGTGCCTGTGCATTTGCAGGAGAGTTGCAGCGGTTCATATGTCATTTCAGATGGTTTTGAGTTCCTGGAAATCCTGAAGCAGGTTGCCAGGGACAACACTGATAATCCCGACCTGAGCATTGTCTGGATTGACCCTGACGACTTTCCTCTGGTGAGTGGCGGAGGCTCTTCCCGTTTCTTGGTTTAATTCATGGATGGGGTGGGAATGGGGAGGGGTGTGGGGGTGTGCATGTGCACACATGCGTGCAGGAATTGCTCAGGGAATCTGGGACAGGGAAGGATGGGAAACTGGACCACAGGCCATCCCCTTGGAAGCTGCTTGGAACAAGGAGGCGTTGTCTTGGGAGCACCCCCACAGTCTGCACTTCCCTTTGCTACGTGTGGCAGCCCAAGCTTGTGTTCAGCCTCCCCTCTCTCCCCTGCACACATCCTTGCTCCATCCTCAGCCCAGCTGACTGAACTAATGCAATGGGGCCTTGCAGACACCCCTGTCTGAGCCTTGTGTTCTCACTCCTGCAGCTCATCACTTACTGGGAGAAGACCTTCAAGATCGACCTGTTCAGACCACAGATCGGGGTGGTGAATGTCACAGACGTGAGTAGCACGTGCCCAGAAAATTCAGTGATCCCAAAATTAGGGTGCTGGAAAGGTTGGGTGCTGAGGTACACTGGAATCAGTGGGAGTTCCACTGTTAAGTGCAGGTAGAACAGGCTTTTCCTCTGGGGAAAAAATAGGAAGAACTCACCGGGAGTTTGTAACACCTGCCACAGGGTTTCTAACACCTCCAAGGTTGGGCTTGTGGGCTTAAGTCTGACTGTGTTTCTGCTGCCAAATTATACACAAACCACATCTGCTGAGGACAGCACCAGCCTCTGTGGCCTTGGATTCAGGGCTTTGCCCAGTTTTGGTTTTAATATCTTGCATTTCCACCCCAGCTCACAGCACACACCTTTGTCATTCCCTGCTCTGACAGCTTGGTGGCTTTGTTGAGAAAAAGTGTGTGTAGGGGGAAAAGAAAGCCATGCTTAGGGGAGGAGAAGAGGAGAAAAAGGAGGTTGTGTTTTTCTGCAGAAGCAAAAGGGCACAGCTTGAGTGTAGGAGGGAAAGATTGTCCCCAACAGATGACAGGAGAAACTGCACAGCTTGAAAAATGCTAAATAAATACACAGCTTTAGGAGAAGTACAGCATAAACTAACTGGTAATCAAGGGAACCTGCTGTGGAAAGGAGGGTGCACTGCAGTTCATCCAGGCCCTCGTCGCCTCCAGCCACTGCTGTGCAGGTACTGCTGGAGGAATTTGGGTGGGAAGAGGAGACCTGCCTGCCCCACACCTGGTGGCAGTGAAGGTTTCCACACCATCCCACAGGCAGCAGCTGCAGAGGGAGACCTGCAGAGGCAGCTGCTCCCTTTGCCACAGCTGAGGGATCATCGGTACCCACAGCAGCCACAGCTATGCTATTGGGACAACTTTCTAGCAGACGTTGTTTTCACTGTGACTGCCTTCAAGCCAGAAAGCCATGGGACTGATCTCGCGTTGCCCACACAATCTGAGGTTTTAAGGTAGGTGGGAGAGGCACCCGTCTGACCCTCACCAGTAGAGATCTCAGGAGAGCTGCTGAGTGCAATGTAACATGCTTCACAGCCCTGACACAGAGAGAAACCTTTCTTTCCTCTTTCTGGCAATGACAGTCCAGATGATCAGAGAGCCTGTAATGCAGCATGCTCCTGCCTGGCTCACCTATTACCTTAGTTTATTTTTAATGTTTAAGTGCTGGGTGTTTGTTTTAATCTCTTTAAAATGAACCTGTGTGAGTATGTAAGTGTCTTTGGAAGCAGAAATCTCTCCACTGCAGAAGTGTTTGTAAGTTGGTGCTTGACTTCATGTTTGAAATTTGAGGCATAAGTGAACTTGATGTTTCATCAGAAGAGAGCAGCAAGGGACTTAAAACTGGGACAAGTGTGTGGGGCTGGCTGCTCGTTTGGCTCAACACTGACCTTGCTTCCAGCCTCCACATCCTGTCTCCTGTATCACCCCAGAAAAAAGAGGGACAGCAAGGGTTGTGCCTCCTGTTATAACAGATGCCACAAGGCTATAGATGGGAGACGTGGTAGGGAAGGCAAAGCAGTGGTGTCATGAAGAAAGCAGAGCCCCTGGATCTTGCTCGTGCCACCAAGGGGGTTGAGATGCTGACTTGGGAGTCACAGAGTAGTTTCAGCCCTGGCTGCATGTGAGCTTTTTGCCTGTAATAGAGCAGTACTCCACCAGACCATGGGGCAGACACCTAGAGAGTGAAGACCCAGTGAGTTGACGCTTCTTAGCAGAATTGTTAAGGGAGAGGCAAAAAGAAAAAGGGCTGAAATAGCACTTGTTGCCTATGATCATGAAAGAAATGAATGGACAAGCCAGAAAGAGAGCCCAAGTCTCCTAGATTTGTGCCCTTAATACTTATGCCCTTAATACAGTATCTCCCTTCATTATATTTACTGTGACTGGTCACATTTAAGTCATGTCAAAGCTACATTAAACTGCAATCAATGGAAGTTCATGGAAGTAGGATTGTCAGCGGCATGAGAGTCATATAGAAAGCAGAATTAAGTGAGAACCTATGCCTTATTATACAGCAGCCACTCAGAGACCTGCAAAAACTCATGCATTGTCTGGCTTTCATACAGTAAATGTTTCAGGTTGTTGATTACAGTGTTTGCAGGTTTTATTTCATTCCTCTTAAGTCATTTTTTATCTCTCTCAAGAGATTTAAGGAAGTTCTAGGTTGGCGGGTGATATCTAAAACAAACATTGAGCTCATTTTGTTATTTCAGTGTTACATCACTGCATTCAGCCAAGTTACATAGGTACAAAGTGGGACTTACACAACAGAGTGAAAATAAACACTGCTGTTGGCTTCAGTGGACATAACCCTCGTGACCCCATCACTTCTGTAAAAACCTGCCAATGCAAACACCAGAGCTCCCAGCAGCCCCAACTGGCTCATCACATTGTGGTGACTGTGGCTCAGGACCAGGGCCATGATGCCCTGCAAAATATCACTGTTTTATTTGCACAGCACCTTCTCAAGGTGAAATGGAGCCACTCCTCTTTCCATTATTTAAAAGTGTCACTTTTTTGCTGCATGAACGGTCCTGAGTTTAGAGACATGAACATTTGAGTGAAGTAAGAGCTGCATGCCTTTCCAGGGTCCTTTTTTTTACAGTTTTGGTGATTTAGGAGGAAAATATTGTATGGGAGACACAGCTTTCCTTGAGCAGAAATTGGTCTGGCTTTTAAGCAAGCCATAAATCAAAGAGAATTAAGTACCACAGGCAGGAAAGGGAGCTGGATGCATTTGCAAAAGCTGGTAGTTATCTTCTGATATGTGAAGATGCTTCTGCAACATAAAATGCTGAATGAGATAACTTCAAAAGTGCCTCAGCAAAATAGGAGGCTGATCCTGTTTTATGGAGGGGAGACCAGTGAACAGAAAGAAGCTTATCCAGGCATTTACCCAAGGAACCTGTAGCAAAGCAGAGAGGAAACCTTTCACTTCTAGACCTCAGAGACCAAATAAGCTTGCTATCCCTGGGTAACAGTCACAAATTTTTCATTTTCTTCATACTGAATTCTCCCGTCCCCTTTGGTTTATGGAAGTAATGACAGCTGGAGGTAAAGAGCAGGGGCACCTGCAGCCCCGGGCACTGGTGTTTCTCACCACACTTCAGCTGAGATGCATGGTGTACCATCTCAGCCATGCATGGGAGCATGGCTGA
Source organism: Rhadina sibilatrix (assembly GCA_013400275.1). Lineage (NCBI taxonomy): Eukaryota > Metazoa > Chordata > Aves > Passeriformes > Phylloscopidae > Rhadina > Rhadina sibilatrix. The sequence continues at coordinate 45,458 of VWYO01011284.1, forward strand.
GATGATCTAAGGGAAGGGTCTCCCAAGAGCAGGAACCATTATCACACATGGAGAGTCCAGAGCAAGGTCCTGAGGCAAAGGTGATTGTAAAAGAGGTTGGGGAGAAGGGTGCTGGCACGGGGTTGTGAAGGCTCCAAGGAAGAGGTCCCAGAAGGGCTCTGGATGGAAGGAGGGAAACACTGGAAGTAGTAGATGTCCTGCAAACCAGGGTGATGCAGCGGGTGCTGGCAGAGGTCTCCTTGATATCTCTTCATATAGAGTGTATATGGAGTGTACAGAACTGTCCAGAGAGAGTGAGGAATGCATCAGGTGGGCAACGCTCCTGCTCACAGGCAGCAGGCACACATCTCATCAGGGCACACAGCACCACAAACCCCTGTAAACCTGCCCACTGCCCTGGTCAGACACAGCAGCACTCCAGGGGGAAGTGGTGATCCCAAGGCATGGGCAGAGACACTCTGGCTGAGCCTGTCCACAGGCTGTAGAAAGAGGGAGCCAATGCCCTGCATCCCACCCATGCTCCAGCCCTCACCCCCCAGCAGCCGTGTCCTCACCTCTTCCCTGTGTCCCCGAGGGCAGCTAACCCCTCATCTCCTGTCCCCACAGGCTGACAGCATCTGGATGGACATCAGAGATGATGATGACCTGCCCACAGCTGAGGAGCTGGAGGACTGGATAGAGGACGTGCTTTCTGGGAAGATAAATACTGAAGATGACGACGACGATGATGACGATGATGATGACGACGATGACGACGACGACGACGACGACGATGATGACGACGACGATGACGATGACGACGATGATGATGACTAACTGTGACTCGGTGCAGTTTGACTTGTGGGGCCCGAGAGCCCTTGCCCTGCAGCAGGTCCCTCCATTGGAAGACTTACGTTTGAGCATCAGCAAGCACCGCTGCTCCTCTTTCCCCGCCCCGCTCCCCCTGCCCTCACCCTTGCCGGGACGCCCCCGCCTGATTCCCAGCGGTGCTGAGCCACCGGGACTGCCCCTGCGGAGGGCAGCACCTGCAGGCACCCAGCACCGCTGCCAATCATGCCTCCTTAGTAAGGACAGTAGGAATCTGCAGGGAATCTGCCCCGAGTGTCCCAGGGCAGGAGAAAAGTGCCTGCCTGCTTGCTGCCAGAGGGACGCAGGGAGCCAGTTTGTATTTTCTGTGTTCATCAGCCCAGCACTTAACATCCAAAGACCAAATCTCACTTCAAGACATAGGGAAAACCCTAACTGTAAAGTTTAGCCCTTTTATTAAACACAATGCCCTTTGCAGCTACTCTGCCAAGACCACTCAATCCTGCAAGTTCTGCTGCGGGAGTCTGTAGCTACTCCCTAACATGCTAAGAGCCAGAAAAATGCTTTGGGAGGGGAGGGAGGTTTTAGGGATGCTATTAAAGTTTTCAGTGATTCCACATAATGACAGGATATTCTTGTCTGGCAGTGCAATGCAAAACCAAACACCGGGTCCCCTGTCTGGACCTCTTTCTTCTTGAAAGCTCAGGCCACAGCTGGAGTCACTGCAGGAGGCCTGATATGAGACACAAAGCTCATGAGTTCCTGAACCACTGGATGGGCTGGTCCAGCTCTGAGCCCAATGCCAGTGCAAACCACTGAATCTGAAGATCATGGCACTGAGCCAAGTCAATGGAAACATCCACAGAGACCCACCCTGAAGCATTCCTATTCCCCATGACCTTCCAGCTTTTGCTGACTCTTCACCCAAAGCCCAAAGTGTTGCATCTTTTCCCATGATCAAGATGTTGGGAGGGAACACATCTATCCAAACAGATAGTGGATGAGGTGCGTTAGGGTGTGAGCAGCAGAGGGATTCAAGCTGTTTGGCTTTTGAGTATTTAGTTGCACAGTTACTCCCTGCTTAGAGATTCAGATTATCCCATGTGAGAAGCCTCTTTTGACTGCAGGCTAAGGATCTCAGGGTGCCAGTTTGCAGTCAAGGGGGTCACTCACAAAGCCAAGGGTCCGTACCACAGTCCTGGTGAGAGCAGCACCATCCATGTGCAGGTCACTGTGACAGCATTAGGTCTCCCTGCTTTCCCATGCTGGCAGATTTCAATTGTCTTAGCTTCTTATGTTTGGCAATAGTGCAATGAATGGAGAGTTGGGAGATGGTTTTATCTTTATAAATACATTTATAAAGATGTCCTCCAGTTGTTCAGAGTTGCTAGCGTAGGCAGTGTACACATCTCCTCTCTTGCTACAAACACAAACCATTGTTTTGGCCATCCTTATACTGGCTTATGGCAGAGGTACATGATGTGAGGCGAAATAACCGTGCGAGGGACAGAAAAATCAGAGTTATACAAATGTGAATCAGCCTGATGAGAAACAAGGTTTTACACACTATGTATTTCCTTTATCAGATGCACTGCAAAGCAAGATTTTATAGATTTTTTTTTTTCTGACCTGTTGATCAGTTTCTTTGACTCTCTCTACATTAGCTAAAATAGAAATTTGAAACTACTGGTATAAAAAAGCTGAAGTATTGATATGTTCCCATGTGTGCCATATCCCCTTGGTGGAAAATGCCAGTATGAACAACACATAGCTGGATTTCTCTCTATGTTGTCTCTATGCACTTGAATGAATACTGTGCTAACATGGTAGATGATGGTAGGCCAAGTTAGCTCCTCGTTGAGCACCAAACCCTCAACGTGTGCTTTTCAGATACAGCCTATTAGAAGAACAGGCAAGGCAGCAAAGCCCCCAGGTCAACCATTTGCTCTTCTGTGCTTCCTTGTGATTGCCTGGAGGATGAATCAAGTTTGTTCAGGGAGAACAATCAACTGGTTGCTCTGGTGTGATGAGTAACTTTCAAAAGTTTTGAAATCCAGAGTGCTCTCAGCATGGAGGTCTCCTCCTCTCTTCACTCACACCCTACTCTCTGCTGGCTGACAGGGTGCCCAGCACTCTCCTTCTGCTTTTTTCTCAAGAGGTTTGCTGGAGGACCCCAGCTCAGAGAGAGAATGAGCAGGACTCAAGGTCTCATTCACCTGCTCTGGTAAGGAGCAAGAAGAGACAGAAGTAGCTCTCTGGTAGTCTCCTGGCCCATGATTACAGGACAACTACTGACCTGAGTAAAGAACTAGCTTATCTTTACCTTTGGGCTATTCCCAGGAGCAAAACATGCACACTTTCACTCTGCATAAGGTAACTGCCTGCACTGACCATGCACCTGCTCATCAGTCACTCCAAGCATGAAGAATAATGAACTGCTCCTCTAGTGCCTTTCCTAACTGGCACAGACATGCCGATTGCCTGAGTGCTTTCTGTGTGCCCCTCTCCAACTGTGGATGCCCCTCTGTTCTGACATGCCTCACTCTAGATGCTCTGAGAGGCACAGATTACCCCAGCAGAGCAGGCAGACCCTGCAAACAGCACCAGGGACACGTTCAAGTGCACAGGTGTTTCACAGGCACTTAAACACTTCAAAGCAATAGACCTCTAGGGGGAAAAGAAATTGTTAATGTAGAAGTGTAGAGGCTGAACTCATACTGGGGAGTGGTGCCAGTGGTTTATGGAAAGTTTCCCTTGAGTTATGCAAGAAAGAGCTAATCCTACAGCTGCCACTCCTTCATGGTGCCAGGGATGGGGCTGCCCTTTCTCTCTTCCCTCAGTCCACCATTACAGTTCTCCTCATTGTCCTTGCCCACAAACAGGAATTGTTTATTGCCAGCTTTTGGGACAATCCCATTAAAAGTTAAGAAAGCATTGCCACAGAGGAAGGACTGCAGCAATAAGGATGGGTAGGCAGCAAAGCCTTTCCCATTTACCCATAACACCCCATCTGCCCCAAGATCCTAATAACCAAACTGCTGAATGATGAAATGCCCCTTATCAAGGAGATGGCAGCTTGAATTTGAGTGTTTTGCTTGCAGGGATAGGTAAGACAGTGGTGTGGGGATGACACACAGAACCCCAGGCCCAGGTGCTCCTGGGCTCCTCTGTTCTCGGGCTTGCCCGAGATCAGGGTGGTATTTGCCCTTTGTCCTCAGGGAAGCCCTGCACAGCCCGCAGAAATGACGAGGAGCCTTTAGATGTTCATTTCCAAGGTTGCTCTTCTTGTTTATTTTATCTTATCACAATACTTTTTCTCTGAGCTCTGTCAAGATCTGGACAGCACGGGCAACAGGTGATGACTGCCCGCCTGCCCCCAGCTCGTCATCTTATATACAGAAAATTACGTGCACTTTATTTGCAATTGTGAACCAATATCTACACTTTACACTAAACAGGTGTCTTTCACTCTGACCCAATCCCTCTAAACCTACTTAATGTCATCACCACTGTACAAAATGGAAACAAAGAAGAAGGAGAAGACCCCAGGACAACACCCAGAATCCTCCATCTTGTCTCTGGTCATTCCTATTCTAAACCCCTTAATGTGAAAATATTACTGCTTTCTATTACTTTTGAGGGTTTGCAATTCTTCCCATAGTGTTGGTAACTTTTCCCATGGACTATAGTCAAGGCCCTTGCCTGTCTGGGGTCTATGCCAGGGTCTGCAACCCCCCTGTACATTTCTCAGACCCCCCTGTACAGGTCTCAAACCCCCCTGTACAGGTCTCTGCTTGTCCAGGGTTTCCAGAGGAATACCCTGGACTCCCACACTCTGTCGCAAGTAGGAACACTTGGCATTTAAAAGGCACAGGTGGCCCTGAGAAGCAAAGCCAGCCTAACCCTGCCCACTATACACTGAGAAGAAAAAGTCAGCACAGTTGAATAAGGAACCTGCAAAAAACCCCCTTTGTTAAAAAGAGTATAAATTTGTGTACGTGGGCAGCACCGAGTGCTTAACAAGCATGTCTCTCTTCACAAAGAGTTCTTTTGCTCCAGCATGTTAACTAGACATAATAGAAAGGTCTTTATACAGATAAAAACAGGAATTGTATTTTGCCCTCATCCAACCATGAGTGTGTCAAGCTGATCAATTTTTTCACAGATTCCTTCAATCATTTTGGTTGGAAAAGAGCCCTAAGATCATTGAGTCTAACCATTAACCCACCACTGTCAAATTAATACCCAAAGTACTCCAAAACCTGGCCTTATTTATCCCCAGTGACAGTGAGGATCCTCCTAACACGTGATATGTGGCAAGAACACCAAGTTAGGCAGCACCTATTCCCAGTCCCCAGACACAGGGCTGGAGGGCACAGCCAAGGGGTTTGTTTGGGATGTGTACCACAGCTCATCCTGTGCTGCTCATGGGCAACAACCAAGGCAGAAGGAAACCCATCAGGAGCAACAGCTCTCAGCTCTCTTACTGCAGCATGGAGGAGAAAGTTTCTGCCTTTGCAGCAGTCGCTGATGTGAACCCAAAAGTGCTCTGAGTTTATGTCAACTCTTTGGAAACAGCTGCAGGGGGAAAGGACAAGGGAGGCACTCTGGAAATCGCAGATTACTCCACGTTTTCAGGGTCAGCAGTTTTTGTGATGTTTCTGAGGAGTGATGAGTCTCCTGTCTCCCTTGGGAAAGGAACAACCCCCTAGTGAAACCAGAGATCTCAGCTGCATCCATCCCAGAATGAAGCTGCTCCACCAGACACCAACGTGAACACAGAGCCGAGGACACCGGCTGCTTCTCCATGTCTGTCTGCACATCATACCTAAAGAAATGATTGATTCATTACAGAGACCAAACAGAAAACATCACCTTTTATTCCCAGGAAAATAATTAATTAGACAGGAACATATCACTTCCCAGCTGTCCCTGACTTACAGTCTTGTGAAAAGAGGCCAAGATTGCATCTGGATTCCTCTCCACTGCAGCAAAGCTTTGACTTTGAGGAAGTCCCACACACAGCCAGCTGCACACCCATGCCCAGACTTGGAGGGGATGAAGAGGAGGATGGGCAAACAGGCAAGAAGCACCCCAGCCCTCTGAGGCAAAGCTCTCTGTCTCCTGGCTGCTTTCACACCCCAGGTACATCCATGCCATGCAGTGCAAGACCAGCTGCTAGAAGCTGGAAACACAGAGCACAGCAGGACAGATAACTGACCTTGTAACGAGCTGTGCCAGCAGGACTGTGTCCTACCTGAGACCCAAGACTCTGGGTCAACCCACTGCACTGCAGCATCCCCTGCCTTCTCCCCACTCTCTTGTACCACTGATCTCGAGCAAAGCAGCCCTCGGCTGGTCAGTACCCCTTCAGGACAGCGTGGGATGACTCTGACACCTCTTTGGCACAAGATGACATCTGATGACAATGGGGACCATGGGGCAGGGCCCAGGGCAGAGTCTCGGCCCAGCTCCCAGAACACTCTGCCAGGTTTAAAAGGTGCTAAGCTATTTAAAGGAAAAAAAAAAAAAAAAAAAAAGCGCTACAGAGCTTCCTCGCAGCTTGAAGACCCATTTCAAGAATCAGATTACAAACTGCCTTTGGGATAGATACAAAGATCCTTCCGGTGCCTCCCCCCTTGCACTTTCTCTTGCCAAGCCCCTGTGATAAAGGGGATCAGCAAAGCACTCAAAGGGCATTGTCCCTAATGCTATGGAAAACAAGAAAACAGCCTTTTCACCTTCTTTTCATGCCTCCTGACTTACTACTCTTCTGACCCTCACTGGCTCCCCAAATTTATTTTCTCTCTTCATTTCTATGCAGTTCATCTTCCTCTTCTTCTCAACCCATCCCCACAGCATATGATACTGAGGGTCTCTGAAGGACAGAGCCCCTGCCTTGCCACTGCTCCCTCCCCACCCCAGGGAGACAGCACCCTCCCTCACACCACTGCCACAAGCTGCCTGTGCTGGCTCCCCACAGCTCGGAATGTGCAGAGGGACATTTCCTTTCTGAGGAGAAAGATGTCCAGACAAGGCTGTCACTGGCTTTTATTCTGAGGGAAGATGGGTGGGACATACTCAAGGAAAAGCCATTTCACCAGCCTGAGCAGAAGCAGCAGAATTTTTTGGTGGACCTCTTTCCCCACTGTCCCAAAATCTAGATGAGGAACCACCACCCTGCAAGCAAGCCCTGACTGCTGTCCCTGTGGGAGGAGATCAGTAACACCCAGTGGCACCAGCAATCCCACCACCACACCATCTGAGCAGAAGACAAGTGTCACAGCTTCACATACAAGGAATAAGCCTTGAGGGTTAAAGGAGCTGAGTGTGCTGGAGCAGCCAGAGACTACCAGTGGCTGTCCTGACTGAGCCCTCCCTTGGTCGTGGGTGGTAAATCACTTAAATAGCCATGGGCAACCTCACATGCTTTTGGATTTGGAGAAAGCCCTGCCTGAATCAGGTCCCTCCCTCAGTAACACAGCTGAAAAATAAAGTGATGTTTGACCAGAGAGTAGCCCTGAAATTTGCCTGGCGTCAGATTTTGACTTTTGCTTTAAAATTCAATTCAACATTTAAAGTCCTGCTCCTGCTAGTGACCAAGAGGGAGGTTATTGAACAACAAAAGTAGCTAAATGTTTGAGGAACATTTCAGTCCCCACAAAATGAAGTTGCTGAAGGAATTTGCACAGCTTCCCACAGTCTAGTTACTGAATTACTAAACCGGTCTCTCATAACCACTTACAAAGCAAAATTATAATCAGCTGTAGGATCTGGTATTATGACTATTCAAGAATGAGCTTTTACAAAATAGAAGCTAAAAGGTTTGCAGGTCTATTTCTGTGGCCCAGATATAATCAGCTCCTTCTTGTTCCCTCTTCTAAAGCATGCCCACAGCATCTGACCTGTGCTGAGGAGAGGTCCAAAGAGCCATAACATTCTGAATGTCTCTTAAAACTTTCAAAAAGGCTGAATCAAATGGGTTTTGTCAAACATATCTCCCTTCTCCCCATGCATCCACTTCTCGTTTCTGCTACCTTTTTAAATAACAAGAAAATAAATAAAAAGGAGAAAAGAAAGACAACCAAGACTAGATGTTTAAGCATTTGTAACCCCGATTCTTGCTTTTGGAAGAGACTTAAAATGTTTCAATTTACAGAGTAGCTTCATGCCTAGAGCAATTTGTGGTGTCTCAGGTTTTTTAAATCTCTGTGCCTTCATGTTCCTAAGGATGCTGCAGGGAAAACCCACACCCTAATCTCTAAAGTCTCTTCCACTGACTTCACATTGCCTTTTCTTACTGTCTCTCTTGAGGCTTTGCTGTTTGCTCCATATTTTTATACACAAGCAAGGTGGTTGCATTGAGCTACCTCAAATGCACATCCACCAGGTAAAAGTCATCTTCCTCTTTCCTCTTTTAAGTTGTAATTAGTGCTGCCCAGGCAGAGCCCAAGGACTGATTGTTCCCTCTGTCCTGGCTGTGGTCTCTGCAGCAAACACCTGCTCTCCTCCTCCTGCCAGCAGGACCCACGGGCTTTGGGAGGCCAACAAGCAGCAGTGCCACTGTGGGAGGGCTCCTGGGGTCCCAGGTTGTTCACATTAACTGAGCTGGAACCAGAGCAAGCCCCAAGTCCTGTACAGATGTCTTCATTGAGGTCCCCAGGTTTTGGAGGAAGGGGAGATCAGCTCAGAGTTTTGGGGTAGGCTGGCAGTTTTGCAGCACACCTCGACCTGAATACAGACTATGATGTGAGCAGTAGTCGGGGGGGAAAACCCAAACAACCCACAACCTTTTCTGAGTTCATTATGGAGAGGGACAGAGAGATGGGGACAAACAGGAAAACAGCTTCCCTCCCCTTTGAAGTAGTTCCCACTTTCCTAGTACCAGGTCAGACTAGCACACAAGTTCACAGCAGGGCTGTAACACTTGTTACAGCTTTTCAGTGCAACTCAGTAACCTTGTTCACAGCTGATGATTTATGCCTATGCCATCACCCCACACCATCCCTGCTTCTGCAGACACCTGGTGCCCAGTGCTCTCCTTTCTCTCAGCACCTCCTGACCCAGCAGTCCATGGATGCACACATGAAAAGGGAACAGATGCCCTTGCCCCAGTGGATTATCTGTCAGTACCGGAAAGGCCTGTAACCCAAACCCATCCCCTTCCCAATCCAACACAGACTCAGGAGTGCTGTTGAAAGACAAATCAAAGCCCTCTGCTTGGCCAACTCCTAATACACTTTCCCTTCCTGGACACTGTTGTGAGGCACCATGTCCTGCTGAGGGATCGCCTTCCTTTGCGCCTACACCACCTGTCCTGAGCTCCAGAACCCCTTGGAAGCCCTTGAGTTCAACCCCTCCTGTACTTCCCAGGAGTGGAGACCCGGGGCTGAGACAGCAGATCCAGTTCATTGCACCAGGAGATGTTTTCTGGTTTGAAGCCTCGCCGAGCTCCACAGCTAGATGTCTCACTGAACTATCAATTTAGCTAACAATATCACATGGTGAAGTGCTGCTAGTGCTTCAAGCAAGGCTCTGGACATAGTTGCTGAAGGTGACAAATCCCTTTCTTACCCCCATTTGTTATGCCCTGGCTACACGTGGCCCCTTTGCCCCACAGATTTCTACTTCATTTCCCACAGCTGCTGTTTTCTCAGTGTCCGCAGCTGTGAGGCCTGGTCCCATCACCTACCAGAGCCAATCAATCTTCATATGAATTAAGCCACAGCTCAGCCACCAAATACCCACAGCAGTGGCTGGTGCTGTGCTATCTCAGGGCAGCTGGTATCTTATGCCTATATGGTCAAGAAGGGCACTGCAGGAGAGGCATCTCCTCCTCAAGTCCAGTATGTCCCTCAGGCAAAAGGTGCTGACCTCTGGTTTGGGATGTCAGGTCCCTCCAAGTGGTTGGTTTTTTCCAGTAAAGACCTCCATCCCTTTTCTGTCAGAGGTTTGGGTCTGTAACACGTAACCCAACGTTGCACCTGAGGCTCCATCACACCTCAAAGGTCTGTGCAACTTCAGTGAAAAGACTTGACCAAACCAGATCAGCTCCCTCAGCTCTAATTTCTGCTGAGCTACATACCACAGCCCTTTATGATTCAGATATGTGAGCTCTGGGTGAAGGCCAAGGGAACTGGTCCCTCTAGCAAAGCCTGTTCCTTCCATCAGCTTCCACAGCCCACAGCAGGACAGAAAGCGCCACAACTGGCAGCAGTCAGGCGTTGATTTGGTATCAGCACTATCCCAGAAATGAAACAGAGCGTGCTGAACTCACATGTAAAGACACAGCTCTCAAGGCTAAGAGCCTGGAACAAGCCTGACAAGCCCAGTATCTTGTTTATGCCAAATTCCTGCTGCTTACACCTTCCCATGACACACCTGTGGCCGACTCCCACAGAGCCTTTCCCTCCACAGCTCCAGTCCAACAAGTCCGGTCTTCCTCTGATGGGCAGGAGGGCACCAGCAATGGCTGCACCCCCATTTCAGGCTCTGCAGGGCAGCAGCAGTACTGTTCCCCTTCCCTGGCCATCTCTAGGAGCTGACCTGCAAACAGGGCAGGGCTGGGCACTGCCAAAGCACCAGCAGGATGAGAGGGACAGATCAAAAGCAGAGATCAAGGGAGGGCAGAAGGCAGAACAGAGCACACCCCCATCCCACCCTTCCTGCTTCCTCCCAGGCCTTAGTTCAGCTCTCTCTAGCCCAAATACATCTGTATCCCACAAGCAAAGATTTACTCGTGTGGCTGTTTCTCTCCACAGGCATTTATGTCTGTGCTGCTTATCTTCACAACTGCTGCACTCTTTTCCACTGAAGAGCAGCATCCTGTGGATGTTCCCAGCAGCTGAAGCCACCAAGGAGATCAGCTGGGCTGGGCTTGCCTGAAGAGTGGGCACCAAAAAACACCTAGACAAAAAAGCTGCTCCCACTTTTCCTTGGGCACAGCTGCTTGATCTTTCTGAGCTCTTGGTGTGCTGGAGATGGAAAGTTACGGTGGGGAAAGCCACACCCAGAGATGCTGTTGAGGCGAGATCCCTGCACCTTTTTTTAGTAGAGCAGAGGCTTGCATCCACACAAACAAGGAGCACTGGCTTTTCTGCCTCTCACCACTCCTCCTCCCCACCAGAGCCAAATAAGGAACTCGGCAGTGAATCCTGCACTTCATAATTTGTGTGCAAACTATGAGAACACAGGAGGCAGAAAAACCTGTTCCCACTCCAGTCATAGCCCACCCCCCCCTTCCCCAGCTGCATTTGCTCACCATCATTTGAAATTTCAGGTGTTCAAAGCATCACTTACCTGTCTTTCTTCAGGAGTGATAAATGAGTTTGCATTTTACTGTGGCAGGGCAGACCAGAAAGGCCTAGAATGAGGGTGACAAAAAAACCACCTCAAAAAAGCTCAACCACATGTTTGCAGGGCCCCTCCTGTCCACAGCTAAGGACTGCTTGAAGAGCAGGAGAGCCTTTTTGTCTGAAAGGGTAAGAGAAAGGAGTGGGACAACCAAATCTGGTTTCAGTTTATTTCCAGAATTTTACTGTACAAAATATGCAAAGTGTAAAACGGTTTTATGTTTCAGTTTAAAAAACAACAAAACCCCATCCAGCTATAACTTAAGAGAACCCAGCTTGGAACAGAACAATTTACAAGGCTAAACCCACAGTGCATTAATGTCACAGACACCAGGAATTTGCTTACTTAAGTTCACGATTAGAAAAGAACAGAAAGACCATGTACCACTGCAGTTAAAGTCACATGTGCAAAGAAGAGAGAAAAGAAAGAAATGCTGGTTAGTGTCTATTAATTAGAAAACCTTGGCAAAACCCTTCTTACTATACACAGTGTGTGTAGAAAAAGTATTACACAGTGATAAAGGAGGGTAGGGGAAGGGCATTTTGCTCCCACCCCCTTCCCCAAGACACAATAATGCTGAATCAAAGGAACAGGCACAGAAGAGGGTAAGATTCCTTCACAGTTATGCCTGTTCAGGTAGTGGCCACAGCATCTCCCCCCTGTGCACACAGGAGATACCCCCAAGCACCGTTAGCGCTGGTGAGAGGTGCCCGGGAAGCAGCCAGAGGGAAGGAAGGAAGGAAGGATCCTCTCCCCTCCGCTCCCCAGGCAGAGCACACCCAGGGCAGGGCCGGCTGCTGCTGCCCACGGGGCTGTGTGCACCAGGATAAAAACTGCAGTCTGTTGGAGGGATGCAGACGGGCGGGGCCCCGCTCGGGACTGGCCCAAAGCAATCCGCACCGCTCCCTGCTGTCGGAAACGGCAACTTTTGGTCATCATCGATGAGAGGCAGCAGCCTCAACACAGGAGGATGCACACTCCTGTAGGAGACATCATGGCCCAAAGCCATCTCTTCCAGAACATAAATTTGGGGGGGGGTCCTTTTTCTTTTTTGTTCGTTTTCTAAAACCAGCTCAATTCCAAGAGCACTTCCTTCTTAAGGACAGCTGAAACACTGAGCCACCAAGTGTGGCTTGAGGCTTTAAACACGTATAATGTGCACACTAGAGGGGGAAAAGCACACAGACACACAAAAGCTGAATGAGAAAACACCTGCACACACACCTCATGAGCAGCTCTCACACCGCTGGGCAGCACTGAGCCCAAGTGAGGAGCCAGCCTGGGACCAGACTACAGCACTGCTGCAGCAGACCACAAGACTTTTGTTTACCCTTTGAAAAGGGCAGAATTACAAGTTTGGGTGAACAAGATGAAATTGGCTTGAATAGGTTTCCATGTTTAGCAAGTTATGGATCTTTTCAGTTTCTTCAGCAGCAAGTGTTGGAAGTGAGCACATCCCAAACAAAACCATTCAAAGCTACTTATGTGGGGCAGGATCAGCTCCAGATATTCCTTCCCTACAGCTTTTGGCTGTACTCAGCAACAGCAGACTCCCAAGGCATTGCACAGAGAGCCCCATCCCAAAGGAAAAGGTTTGGAGGCTTCATAAGGGTTGGGATTTGTTCAGATCTCCTAACTTGAGCCTTACTGTGCACTGCCTCCAAGCTTCCCAGTGCAGCCTCAGCCCCTCCCAGCCCTGCAGATATGCTATGGAGGGGAGTGCTACAATGCTTACACTTCCAGGAGTGCTGCCTGCTCACCTTCCAGGTGTGGGAAAGGACACTGAGACCTAGGGCAGCCTCACAGAGTCTGCACCCACAGCTGAGTCTCACCCATGGCTGAAGCCACACGGCAGTGAGAGGCCAACAGATGTGACAACACCACCTGCCCATGCCCAGCTACAGGACTGGCAAAGTGTTAAGAGGAGTATCTGCCCCTACACTCCTGGAAGCTGCAAGAAATTCAAATCTTTCAATTTATAGCCAGGAAAGAGAAAACCAGTCTTCATGGAAACCCACAGCCATTTCCATCTGCTCTAGAACACTTCAAAGTCTCAGCTGCATCTGGTTTTGCAAGATCTCAGCATGGCTTTGGATTTAGGCTGTAACAAATCTGAGAGCAAAAAACCCAAAGCCTTTAAATTATCTGAGCAGCATACTGAGTTACAGGAATCGTGCCAACATGGAAGAGAGGAGTGGGGCACCACCACTCCTGGCTGGGCAGCACAGCACCCTATGCAATGGTTCAGCTTCCAGTGAAGGACGTCCAGTGCAAGGATCATCTCCAAGGGGGACACTGACCACCACCAACAGGGTTGTCTTAAAAAACCACTTCAATTCTAATAAACCCCCCATAATTCCCAACCAGGTACAAACATCCAGACTGGGAGAGAGGAAGGAAAATATGTGCAAGGAGACAGTGCAGGATAGGAGAGGCATTTGGAGGAAGAGTCCGCACTTGGCTGGCAAACCCTACAAGTTGTATTTATGCTCAGCACTTGGCAAGCTCGGCAGAAGTAAGGGCTGCAGGAATTGGATCAGAGCTTCATTCCCTATGACTCCATCCTTACTCATTAGCTGGCTATAAACAGAGTTAAACAAACCAGTCCGCACTCACCGCTCAGTATTTTTTTATAGAGTTTGAATTCCTACAGATGCCACAGATCCAACTGTGGATCTCAAAGCACTTGAAAGCAAGTTGAGTTTAGCCTCACAACACTCCAGTGAGGTAGGTATGACAGTGGTCCCCTGATTTTGCATGGATCAGGGAAGCAAGAGAGACCCTGAAAAATGTCACTAAATATACCAAAACAGGGAATATCCAGGAACCATGATTCCCCTTTCAGTCTGAGCTCACCTCTAAGCAGGCTGCATCTCTAAAGAGACCATTTGAGAGAGTCCTCTCCTTCAGATTTCATCAGACAAAGCATTCATGCTGCCGATATAGGGAAAAGCATTTAATGTAGGAGTTGGCCCCTGTTGACAGTGTCCTTTTTGGCAGCAGGCAGAAAAGGCAGTGTTGAACCACAGCACAGAGATGAAGAGGCAGACCCAGACTGAGCACACGCTGCTTCTGTCTGGTCCTCCATGTGCTAAAGGATTTAACAAAATTAAGACATGAGTTTCCTGAGCAGATACTGTCAGACAACCCCTCCTGATGGGGCAGGGAAAAGGAAAGGGGAAGGAAATCCTGGGAAAGTAAAAAACTTTTGCAGATGTGCCTGTGACAAGGCGATCTCACATACACGACACACCAAGCCCCCGGCAAGGTGGTTCTTGCTCTGGCTTCACAGAAATGAGCCAATTCAGCCACAGGCAGCAGCCTCCACACAGGTATTAAGTGCCCCACAGGCTCCCAAGCTACTCCCAGTCTCTCCCACCCTGCTAGTTATGCACATCATAACAGCCAGGTGCAGACATCTCCAGGAGAGCCAAGTGTAAGATACTGTATGTTCTCCTTCCTTAGTTTTTCTTTTAAAGGAATAAAACAATATTTTTCTCAAAGTAAAACACTGCAAAGGCCACAGTCAATAATGGAGTCCCCATACAGACTACTAGAAAGCCTGATCTGTCAAAAAACTCAAAACACTGAGCTTAGAGAAGGGAAAACACTACCTACTTCCATCCTTTAAGGGCAAGGGGCATAATCCCGTCACGTGCCATGCCATCCAGTTTCTTTACAACCATGTCTGGTACATTACATGGACTCCAAAGGATCCAGGAGGCTACCATGTGCTTATAAAAAAGGCACAGGAAACTGCAAGTGCCACTCAAATGGGGAATCATCATTTTGGACCCTCGCTCGCCAGGGTGCTCCCTTGATCCCAAGAGGACAATCCACAGGTGCTGTTGGACATGCATCTCCATGTGGGGAGACAAAAGGAGATGCTGCTGAAGGCAGTCTCCCCTCTGATATCTTACACCTGTGTTGATTATCCTAGAGTAGAAACAGCCTTGCCCTCACAGCCATGGGCATGATAAAGAGTGAGTGAGCTGAGAAGAGTCAGTTGAAGTCTGCTGGCTGTGCTGTGAAGACCCAGGGACAGGAGGTCGTGCAAGGGCCAGAAAAGGTGAGATGGTGTACGTAGGATAGACAGGGTTAGGTGGCTGTGCCAGGGACAGGAAGGAGCGAGCCAGAACTGAAGGAGTGACAGAGCCAGAGCTGTGTGGAGCTGCTCGTGGAAAATACAGAGAAAAGGTACGGGAGACTTTTTGAATAACAAGATGCTGATACTTGAAGCCTTCTGATGATTCTAATGAAGCACCTCGAGTGCAGTGTCTGTGTCAACTGCGACATCTCCACTGCTGCTGAAGCTGGAAGAGAATGGACTCTCCTGCCCTGTCCCCAGCATCCCTGTTTAAGGTTGCTGCTCCCTCCCACCAACTTGTGGTAGGCACCAGCCAGCCCACACCTGCCGTGGGAAGGGCTGGGAAAGGCCAAAAGGGACAGGAGGGACTGTCACAGCCCTCCTCAGAAGACTGTGCAGGCTGGCAATGAAAGGCACTGACTTACACACTGCTGGAACTAGGGCCTTCCTCCTTAAGACATCCATAGGAGGGCAGGCCAGATCCTGCCCGATAAGGAATATTTGCATGGCAAAAGACTGAGCAGAATGAATCGATCATTTACATTCACATGGATCTCAAGGGACCTTCAGGTCCTGCCAGCCTTGCAGCTGGCTCCAGTCACTCCATGCTCTGTGCTGGCAATCAGACTTCAGACACCGATTTGGGCTCGCTGTTAAAACCAAACCTTCCAAACTCAGGTGACTAAATTCACAGGTGTAAGCTGCACTGGTGGGCAAAGGCAGCCTCACAAACAAAACTGCATCTCCCAGAAGCAGATCCCAATGCTGAGCAGAAACTCCCACAGTACAGCAAGGCCAAGAAAGGCAGGCAGATTTTCAACATTCAGGCATTGTTTGGTATTTCTTAGCTACAGCTGAAGGCGTACGGTGGGGAAGGACTCACTGCAGTGTTTCCAGAGCTCAACAGGTCTCCAAAGCAAGTGAATGGGGCAGAGGTCAGCCTCTCCCTGGCTCCTCTCCTGAAGGAGGGAAGTGTTTTTGCCGTCTTTTCTCCAGACGCCCTTGAAGCTGGCTTCAAGAGAGGGAGGGGCACATTCCTGTCTGCACCCCCTTCCCCTCAAAGAGGCTGTCAGACGTAGGGAGGGTCTGTGATTTATCTGAGGAGGAGCCAGCTACTTACTGACCCTGTCCCAGTGCAAATACACAGCCCTTGCAGGTGCAAAAGGAAGCGGTAGTGCCTGGAGAAACACATTCAGAAAGCCAGACAGAGGAGACAGAAACAGGAAGCCTTGGGTGTGCCTGAGAAAGATGCTGACAAGCAGGACAGAGGGACAAAAGTGAGAGTAAGGAGCTCTGACACAAAGAACAACTTCACTAACAAGCACTGATTAAGGAAAAAGAGAAAAAAAAATTGAGTTGCAAATGGGCTGATCCAGTTCAAGACAAGCAATTTCACAGAGGGTGAAACCATCCTATTATTCCCATGCTCCAGCACTGAAGAAGAGGCACATGGAGAAAAGAAGAACAAAGAACAGAAGTCCCCTCACACCCCCACCCTTTGCTATCCCCCCCTCCCCAAGTGAGCAGGGACTGTGGCACCCTCTGCCAGGAGACTTCAGTGGGGGACAGATGAGCAATGAGCCCTCAAGGAGCAGCCACAGGTGGCAAAAGCAGAGACACAAGGTCACAGGCATGCACGGTGTAAGGCAGCGCTCCAACAACAGCTCTGACACTGCAGCCGTGCAGAGAAAGAGCGTGAGATTTACAGGATGACTGGAAAGAGGGGCAAAGAAAAAAAACCTGTTCTGTCTCCAAGGCTGAGCTAACTGAGCCAAGTTGCCCTGTTGCCTCTTAAGATACTTCTTTCTAGATAAGCTATCCCAACTCCCCCCTCCCCTTTCCAAATAAAGTGCAGATGGTCAAATATTACTGGTCCATCATCTGCCAGTTTCAGTCAGCATTGGGGAAATTAAACCCAAAAGCACGATATTGAAAAAAAAAAAAAAATCTCCCAACAACCCACCCTCAAAATCCCTTAGACTGAAGTCTCAGACTGTAAGCGGAGGACAAATTTATGAGATTTAGGGTCTATGAACTCTTCTGAGAGTTTGATGAAGGGGATTTTTTTCACATTAACAACAAGGCTGAAGTCCAAGCACTTGAGGACAAACACGACGCCATCTTGTAACCCGCTTGTGACCGCTTCCTCGCTGACCAGCGTCCACTGCTTGGAGAACCAGCGATCCCTGTCATACTGGAGGGTTGGGCCTGGGTTGAGGTAACGCTCCAGGAATGCCTGCCAAGAGCGGGACACACGTTAGCACCAGCCCCACAACTCGCCCTGCTCTCTTCCCATCCCCAAATACAGCTCCGCGAGCACGGGCTTGCCATGCTGCAAATTGTTTCAGCTTTCACACTTCAGAAGATATCTTCTTCCCAGTCCCTCTCAGCTTTTCAGACCCAGGAGTAGACACAAACATCAGGAGATCCTCTTTCAGTCCATCCCAGCAAGTCTGCAAAGTTATAGCCCTGGCTTCTGCCATCAGCACAGCCATCTGGGAGCAGTTCAGTAGAGCAGACGTCATTTCTCCCCTACCAGCCCCATAACTGATCCCAAAAATACAGTCCCAGACAGTCAGACAGGATAGCTGGCTCTCTCCTTCAGGCTAAGCTAAGGTGGTAAACAGATGTCTCCATATTTTCAGCCTGAGGGTGCAAAACTGAAAACAGAATGTAAAATGCCATTTGACCTTGCCTGTATTTTAAAGTCTCTCTGCAATCTTAATGGCAGCAGAAAATCCCCTTGCATACCTGAGCAAGGTCCCGGGTAGCTCACAATGAGAGGGTGCTAAGTCCCATCTCTCAACAGCATTTCTGCTCTCACTGCAGTAAGTCCTGGGTGAATGTCCAAGAATAACCCTTCCCTAGGACTGTGGGGTGTTCTTAGAAGGGAAGGTAGAGAGTGGGAGGGGAATTGTGTCACCTGTTTCCCTTATCATTCAGTCCCTCCCTGTGTCTGCAAGCCAACAGTCACAGTCTGGGCATGAAGCAGCAAACCATGTTTGATCAAGCAGCTCATGAATTACTAGAAACACTGTCAGAGAGACAGAGATTTAGGCAATAATTAGCAGTCCAAAATGCAGCAAGGCAGAGGGGGCAGAAAACCAAAGAAGATCCTTTGCAGGTTGCCACCTGCATCATCCCGCTACCAACAAGCCAGCTGGGAAAACAACTGTGACTCAAAGCCACCCTTTCAAATATTTATTAAGCATTCCCTTTGCTGAATTGGATTCAAGAACAAATACCTCATAGGCACTTCCAAATAAAAAGAGACAGAAGATGCTGCAGAGGAAATAGTACTTCCCTTCAAGACCTGATGCAACCTACACCACACTGGTCAATTCACAGGGAGCAACTACGAAAGCCTTCACTCGCCTCCCTTGACAACTTTCTGTTCTGCTTGCACAAACAGATGTGCCGTCCCCTTCTCCCTCCCTCCTGCAGCAGCATTAGAGAAAGCATTCATACCTTTGGTGTCATGTTGTTGGTGATGCAAAAGGACAAGTGTTGCAAGATGCTCTCCATGCTGTGGTACTGCTGCTGGCGGGTGGTGCGAAGGTACTTCTGCAGAGCTCTTGCCATGGAGGGGAAGATGGCCTGGGCTGCTTCTCGGGGGTCCATCATCTCTCCTGGAGCTTTCTGCTGTTCCTCTGCCTGGAGGCGTTTGATGTGAGTGAAAGCTTCTTCTACTGCAACCACGAGCCTGTGGCAAAAAAAATCAGGCCGGCAAGTGTCATAACAAGAAGTAGGATGGGTCTGTGGTTAAGGCAGAGCCTGGGAGTCAGGATTTACAAGCCTCCTATTCCCACCTGCCATCAAGTCACTGCCTGCCACCAATTTACGCAAAATCTTCTCTACTGACAGTCTGAGGGGTAGACAGCAGCTTCTCCTTCCTTGCCCAAGCCATCCAGCAATAAACCAGGAGTAAGACTGCAAAGCCCTGAGCACTGCAGCTGGTTCTGCCAGCGCAGCACAAACATCAGCTACATGACTCCAACAAGACACAGCCGCCCTGGCATTTAACGCATGTCTGGGTGCAGCGGTGCCAGCACACAGGGCTGCAGCACGGAGCACACACAGACTCAGGGGGAGGCTGACCACACCCAGTGTGACCCAGGACACAGCCCGCTCCAACACACTCTGTGCTCACAAGCTGCAGTCTGCTCCCCTTTCCACCAGCTGGGTGCAGGGCTCGTGCCGCCCAATGACTGCCCTGCACCCCTCCACTGGGCAGCAAGGGTGAAAACACTCCTCCATCTTCACTCCTAACACTGTAGCTAAAGGCATCCTCTGCAAACCATTCCTGTGTTGGCACAGGTGAGCAAACACCACGACCACACCATAAAAGGGGAACAGATGTCTTATGACACTCATTACTTAGTCCTGGGCTAACTTGCAAGCGAGGGGCTGCACTGCAGTTAGTGAGGGAAAAATAATAATGGAAGAGCCACCCAACAGAACCCTGTGGCCCCTTCAGACAGGACTTGTTTTGTACTTAATTTCCTCTCAAGTCAGCAATGACTGTCCACAACGATGTCACTATCCAATGTACCTTTAAAGCCAGGGGCAGCTGCCTCACCACAGGCAGACGTATAGCATACTGCTCTCAGGCTGTCCACAAGGAACAGCATGAGAAGTCCTGACCCTTGCCCATTTTGTTTAATTTGACATGGGAGAGCTGGGGGTGGAAATCAGTTTTTAACTCCTGGCCTGAAACATCTGGCCTTATCTAGTGACTTTTCCTAAAAAGCTGACTAAGCAGCTGCTCTAACCAAACTCAGCAAGCATGGGAGATGTGCCCAAGTTAGGATGCTACACTTCACAGAAGGGCAAGTTTAAATTCCTATTGCTCTGAGGCTGGAAGAGGGCCCAAAAGACAGAGGCTATAGAGCATAGGTCAGACTAAAGCAGGCAAGGAGGGGACGTAGTTCCAGCACCTTCCCACTGAAACAAACTGCCAAAAGAAAACTCAAAACAAGCCAGCTCCTTCCAATTATGACACATTCCTTCCAAACACAGCTCAGTTCAGGGGAGCCTGCCCATAAGCAACTTGCCTCAAACTGTTAGGTATGCTAACTACAGACTGCAATTAGGCTCCTGAGCAAACAGAGGCACTGTCATGGGTCACCTCAACAAAGCATCAACTCTACAGCCTAAGCATGACTGGCAGAAGACATATCCATGTTCCAAAACAAAATGTAACTGCTTGTGGTCAAATCTTTCCTTCTCAACTCATTGAAAGCCAGTCAAATTGTCCCTTTGACAAGCCTGCAAGCACAAATATTCTCCTCACCCATGAATGGGCAACACCAAGCACTCCACTGATCCTGTCCCAGGATTACTTCAGCTGACAAGCCTGGGCATGGGCAAAATTAATGGGATTTCCTACAGCAAGTAACTACAGACTTGTCAAGCACTGGACTGTTCCCTAAGCCACGGCACTGCATTAACTTATCTGCCTCGTGTATACACACAAGCTCAGCTGCATGCATGTCCTTTGGATAATCCCACTTGCAAGCTGCCACCATCCCTTGTGCACCCGGGCTCCATAAGCCTCCTTCCCTGTGACAGATTTTCAGCCAGGCCTGGGTGGTGGGTTGGGGGCCCCCTCCAGGCTCGGCAAGCCCCAGGTGGCGCAGCCTCACAGCGGCACCAGGACAGGGTGGCTTTACCTGGCCCGGCGTTTCCTGACGCGGCGCTCGTGGTCGGCCTCCTCGTAGTAGAGCTCGTTGTGACTGGAGTCCCTGCGCCGCGCGGCCGCCGCGATCATGGCCCGGGACTGCCCCGACGCGTTGTTACCGGGGCCTGCGGGGCAAGGACGGGCACAAGGGAGACAAAGGCGGTGTCAGAGCCACGGGGCTGGGGCTGGGACAGACCAGCACCCCACGGCAGCTGTCACACGTGCTCCGGGGCTCCAGCCTTCCCAGCCAACCCTATAAACCCTTCCCCAGTCCAGGAACTCCGGTAGAAACCCTGCAAGGCGGCACAGGCTTAGAGGGGGTGTTCTGGCACGTGGACAAGGGAGGTTAGTTGGGATGGAGGGCCTCACACAATATACACAAAGGCAGAGTGAGGTGAACATGCCGAGGATGCAACTTACCCCCCGTTATATATGCTTTCAGTTTGAAGGCAAGGGCAGCTGGAGCATATCACATTTCAGCACCAAGACAGTGTGAGAGACAAAAAGTGAGAAGTTGGAAAGAGGAGAGAGACAAACACAAGAACATAATGAGACATGGAGATGAATAAATGAAAGCCAAACTCCAGACAGTTATTCACAGGAAGGGGAAACAGGATGCAGGGGACAGCAGGGTCACCTTCAGACAAAGAGCTTCCCAGAAGGGCAGATGCTGTCAGAGCAGCAGTCCCACAATAGGGCAGGATGGGGCCTGTATGTATAGTAGCTTCTTATGGCACTCTGAGCAGCACCTGCCATTAGATATTCTGCTACTGTTAATAGATCCTCCACGACCACAGAAACAGGGAAGCTGCAATCTGCTCTGTAACACCCCGTCTGTCCACACAGCTGTCTACTACAAGACCTTAACTGGAGACCTTAAAATACAGTACTAAGTTCTGCAGCTCCCCCATGATGCCCTCAGCTCTGGCTTTTCAAGTGGGGAGAGGAAAAAGGTTGCCCCAGAAGAGTTTACAAATTCTTCTATCCAGATAGAGGGCAGAAGTGGGTCTACCCAGAGAGAAGTGGTAGCCTAGGACTGCCTCCAAGCCACCAAGAACTGATTTGTGCCAAACTGCTCTGAATGCCCACACTCACAGCTGGCAGTGGTTAAGGCAAACCAATTGCACAGACATGCTCAAAGTTGTCCTGCTCAAGCAAGGGCAACTCTTTTTAATTTTTTTTTTCCTAAAAAGCCCAAACCAGATTCCAAGACAGAAGCCTGAAAATCAGCAGTGGGAAGAACAAGCAGTCACACAAATACCTTCTTAAGAGTCTAAACATTTCAGACTTTGTTTGACAGCCTTGAAATGGAGGATATGACTCAAGGGAGACACTAGCTCCCAAATTTGGGTTACATCTGTAATTTGCCTCATTGACTATGCCTGGCAATGAAAATCCTGGTTTTGAAGGTGAACCTCCCCACTCTGCATAAGAGAGATTACAGCAATATGTTTTTCTTTCCTGGCTGCTGCAGTATCAAATACAAAAGCTGTCAACAAATTAGGCTGCCTTAATAGTATTACTGTCTCTTTACAAGAAGGGTATAAGAGACTGTCAGGCTGCCAGGGTAAGCTGCAGCCAGAACTACACTCTGCTTTGTAAAATGGATGGAATCTTCTTAAGGACATGCCTCTAAGCCTGAGATTTCCAGGTCCACAAAGGCAGCAGCATTGCACACAGAACAGCCCAGGCAACTGGTATTGCCCCAGAAGGGAAGGCAGGAGTTTCCAGGCCCTGGCAGGCTCACAGGGCTGACACTTGGAAAGGCCTGCCAGCCACATCTGCAGCTTGCTTCTGGTTCCTTCTCTTCTAACAAAGCCTCATAAGCTAGCAGCTTCTGAGGCACTCACACTACCAGACTGACAGTCTTTTCTCTGAGCTTGGGGGTCCCACTGTCCCAGCAGGTGATGCAGGAAAAGAGAGCATGCCAACTCCTGAAGAGATACTGCAGTGCAGGAGAAGACAAGCCAGTAATCAGAATGGCACACTCTGCAGCCAGCCTGGCAGGCTGTGGGGTTTGAATAGTGTGCAGACACCTGTGGGATCAGGAGGCCCTCACCTTCCCTACACCATGCCTCATTGAGAGCAAGCAACTGGAATGAATGATTTCACCTCTAGAAAAACGCAGAGCGTTTCTGTTTGCATGTCTGACTGCTTCCCCTCTCCAACAGAACTCAACCAAGAGCATCACTCCAGGCAGCAAAGGACAGATGATGGGCAACTTGTCCTTCCCCTTCCCTCACTTTCCCCTTCCTCTGTCAGGATGGGAATATCTCACTGTAAGGGTCTAAACCTCCAACTTATATTATGGACTCTGGAGTGCTGCATGAGGTTGGAGAAGCCTTTAAGATAAGGTCTTTGAAACTCACCAAAAATGAAAAAAATCCAAACAAACCAACCAACCAAAAAGGAAAATAAAAACAATATATTCCACACCCATAAGGCAGGGAAACTTTGTTGAAAGCAAAAGAATCATGTCTCATGTTTTTCCACGTGACAGATATTCTTCATATTTCAGTCTCCGCACCATGCAAACAGAGCCACCTTGCCCAGCTAAGTCCCTTCAATCTCCTCTTCCCAGCTCCCAAAACCTTTCAATACTAACAAATTCATGGGCAGGATGTGCCTTTACCACATTTTGTCACACAGCTTCAGCCATCCTTCACCATAAAAGCTTTGCTACTCAGCTTCGACTCTCCCAAAGGAATGTGCACCTCTATATAGGCTGCTGGGCACACCCTGCTTAACAAGTGCCGCTTTCACTGATAGGGTTTAAGAGTGTCAAATGATTAAGTCCAGTTTTCACTGCTTTGAGCATCCACATGTCCATCCATCCCTCCCTCAGTCAGTCCATCCATCGCTTTTCTGAAGCCCCAAAACTTGAAAATGGTTTGTAGAACGGCAAATCTCAATGGGGATCATTATCTGTGTTTGAATTTCCATGGCCATGGGTGAGCCAGGCATAGCTCATTTAGTGCTGAAGCTGCAGGCTGATAAGCATCACTTTACTGCTGTTTATACCGTGGCTCCTTCACTTTCCTGAAGGCTGCATGTGAAAGCAGCACAATAAACGACTGGGGAACTCATTTAAGTTAAAAGTTGTGTTTATTGTATTATCACAACCGAAGAGATGACCCAAGGTGACAAAAAGTAGAGGCTGCTTGACACAAGCAGTGGCTTCGAAAAGTGTCAAGCCACATGACAATTAAGCCTGGCCCAAAACGTGGCAATTTCACCTGGCAAAGACAAAAGCCTTATTGGGGGCTAAACACATCTGTAAAGTCATCTGGAACTGGCAAACTCAGCACTGCTAGGAAGATTTCCAGCAAGAGACAAGGATTTGGCAAAGCAAAAAGGTGAGAATGTGTGCATAACAAAGCATAAAGCAAACCCAGCCCTTCCCCATCCCACCCAGTCTCAGAGACTACATTTTACCTCACCTACCATCAACATTGTAGACTTTCAGGCCAGCCATGTGTTTGGCTGCTCGGGATTTGGAGGCTGTTAACAAGGCTGGGTTGTAGACTGTGAAATCTCGGTAGTAATTTTCCAGAACCACCAGTGCAGCTCGTTGGATGCTGGGGAAAGAAGAAAAAACAAAATAAGACAATCCTCTCAGATCGAAGCAAGCTTGCTTGTTTCCATAAAATATAAAAAGAAAGAAAGAAAGGAAGGAAGGAAGAATTGTGATACTACTCAGAACAGAGCTGTCACCCCTACAGGAACGTGCAATACACAGAATATTAATTACTCTCTCTAGGACCTGAAATTTCACTTGAGATGCAAGATAAGTATCTCTGCCCTCAGCTCAGTAGGAGGATGTCAGGAAATCCCTAAACAAGGGCAGCACAAAGTGAAGCACTATGCTGCCTGCAGCACGGGAAATTACAGAAGAGCTCAGCCCACCTCGGCGGTACAATCACTGCTGCACAGACCTTGCTCAGGTTGAAGACCAGAACACCACACGGGTGCTGCTGTAGCTGGCCAGCCTGGATGGAGGGACCAGCTCAGGATGGATGCTTTTCCATCTGTGTCATTTCCAGCCGCACCTCGCAGCTCCTCGGACCTCCTCCATCCCAGCACTGACAAGAGTGTGATCTCCAGCTTTCACAGCAAGATAAGATCGCTGCCTGAGGAGCAGAGCTGCCAGGATTACCTCAGCATTGCTTGTAAATCCCCGGCTAGGGACAGAATGAGGAGCAGTGGCACTCCCTCCATCCCTTTGAAGGGATGCCTCTACATAAAACGATGACACAGGGGAACAAAACAAACACACGCGCCAGCAGCAGGAAAGGCTCAACCCAGAGGTATCTTCCTTTGCGATCATTTTGACAAGGGAGAGAGAGATATGTCTGTAGGCACTGTAACCAACAAATAGGGCAGCATTTCAAAACAAGCCCCAGCTCTGGTGTTCAGAAATGCGGGAGTAGGACACAGCTCTCTCCATGCCGCTCTGGCTCGGTGCCTCAGCGTGGCACCCGACTGGCAGCGGCATCTCAGCAAATCACCGAGATCACCCATTCAGCCAACTGGAGTTTGCCAAGGACCCACACTAAAAATAATTTTAGGGCGTTCAAAATTAAAGTGTAAATTGCCAACACATTTGTTGCCAGTTAACTGGAAAGGTCACACTTCTCAACAAGGCCCTCTCTGAAGGAAAGCAACAAAGTGATCTCACACATGTTACAACATAGGAAGAAAACATTACAAGGACTGTAACGTGGGAAAACAAGACATTAACAAATTAAGCCTTAAATTCAGTGCTCAGCGCTACCACAGACTCTGCGCGTGTTCCCGGAGGAGCAATTTAAATTTTCCTGTGCTTTGTGCTAATATTAAACTTCTGCATCACACCCAAGTAATTTAAACACACACACACTCCCCACCATCCTCACTCTACAGCTGCCACACTCCCACTGATCAGTGAACTAAGCACAGATGCCAGCCCATTCAAGAGATTCTGAGAAAGAAGAACAAACCCAGATTTGTTCACTGAGTAGCTTCATCAGTCAGTATATCACCATGCACTTGCTGTGTATCTTTGAGATAATGAATTTAGATTTTGAAGCAAATTCCATCCTTAAGATTGTTTGGAGGGGTCTTTTGGATCCAGCTAGAGTGTCTTAAAGAGGCTTTACCTTTCAGGTGCCACTCCTTCATAATTCCTCACCTTATATTTGGTAAAAGCAACTCCACTTAGGCACTCAGCTACTGATTTGCGATAAAGAGCCACTAGTTAACCAAGGAAACAATTTTCCTTTGATAAAGTAGTACAGACTGACCCACTGCCAGACACACATAGATGTTGACACAGAACAGGTGAAAGCCATTTTATTTCTCCCTGCCACACTTCTGAATTCTACTGTGTATTTGCTGCAGCCTATAAACAAAATTTCATAAAAGTAATCATGTGGTTGCAGCACATATTCCCCCTTCTGACTGCAAACATGATCAAAATTTTCCATTTCGGCTTCCCAGGAAGATAATACTCCATAGAATTTCATCACAAAACACAATGTTTGGAAAACTAGGACCAACTCAAAACAGGAAGATAAAAATGAACCAAGTTATTCTCTGTTAATACACTGTACTCATTTCAAACATCACTGGAACTTCCATCCCAGCAGTGGGAAATGTTTGGGAGCTCCACCGACCAACTAGCTCTATTAGGACAAAACACAATGCAACACAGAAGAGAATAATTTATTTTTACACATTTTCCCTGGACCCCACTGACAGCATTATCACCAGGATGCCAGCTTTCCCCACCTAACATCCCTTCCATCCCCTCATTAAATAACCATCCCCACCAATTCATTGGCTCTGCACTCAAAATCCAAACAGAACAAAGCTTTTACATTGTAGCAAGCAATGATCATTGTCCTGAAAATTAAAGCCCAGGTATTTGTTGTTGATGCAAATCCAGTACAGGCTCAATCCCACACAGGAGATACCCCAGTCACACAGAGGGGTCTGCTCTCTGGAAGAGAAATGTAATAAACATTGGGTTCCTGGATTTCTACCAGCCCATTTCCATCTCCTATGTAGTCCATGCTAAGCATGGCAGGTTAGGAAGACAACTACAAATCTCCAAATTCTCTGTTACAGGGAGGAAAAAAAAAAAAATAAAATTAGAAGCTGCAGACGAGTAAATTAAAAGGGTCACAATAATTTGCAAGAGCAAGGAAAAAGGCTGAATCAGAGCCTCCTGGGCTGTGTTGCTCAACCTCCTCACCCACATCAAGGGGAAGCCTCACCCTGCCCGGCGCAGGACGGCCAGCCCTGCCCCACACGGGTGCCGCAGAGAAACAGGAACCTGCATCCCGACCAGGCACAGCACCCCAAGCACGGCACACGGGCACCCCAAGCACGGCACACGGGCACCCCAAGCACGGCACACGGGCACCCCAAGCACGGCACACGGGCACCCTGTGCTCTTGTGCAACACCACACACCGGGAGGAGGCCAACCCCAGGCATTGGGAGCATCCAGAGCAGCCCGCAGCGGCACAGCAAACACCAAGGAAATCTGCTGTCTCCCCACAGCAGTCCAGGCTTTCTGGGCTTCCCACTGCGGGGCAGACCCTCTGCTGCCCTGAGCAAGGCGAAGCGGCTGCAGGAAGCCGCCTCTCCACCCACACGGCAGCTCCGGCGGGAATGGGAGCTGGCCGCCTTCCTGCGGGCCACGTCTGGAGAGGCGGCTTCCTTGCAGAGTTCAGCACCATGTCGGTCACTGCATTCACTCGCCCCGCGTTCCAGCAAGCTGCGCCGAGGCTTTCCTTTTGTTCAGCACTTTGAAAGAATGGGGAGGGGCAGGAAGAAAACAGAAAGTTTCGATACTTAATCGCCCGCATGAAAGAGGTCAGAGCGAGGATCGTCCTGACGTCCCATCGAGAGGGTCTGGCAGCCCAGTGTATTCCAGGCATTGTAGCAAACTACCAGAACGCAGAAAAAGCGCAGCACAGAAAGACAGAAATCATCACAGAAAGCCTTGGGTTGGAAGGGACATTAACGATCATCGAGTTCTAACCCCACCCTCGCCATGAGCAGAGTACAAAAATCAGGACACAAAAAGCATTTCCATGCAACAGTTCAGATTCAAAACTTATGGCACGAGAGGAAAACCCCCTGCACAATCCAGCAGCCGACTGGAAACACAGTTTTCCTTGCAGGCAGCGTCAGTGAGGCTCTAGGCTTTGTTGCGTTGCGTTTTGTGCAGTTGGAGGGCTGCTTGTTTCTAATTATTTTTGCTCCCCTGAAGAAGGCCATGTCACAGCACGCTGCCAAGAGGGAAAGCAAACAAGCAGAGCCAGCAGAAGCACAGGGTACCGCGGTGGCACTTGGCAGCAGAGAAATGCAGAGCCCTTTGCTAACAGTAATGAATTAACTTTTACGGGGCATCCAAGGAAGTGGAGGAGGGGACTATGTGACACAAAGGTAGCAAATATTTTTTTCTCTCAAAATAGTAAGTCAGGAGCAGTTGCTGCTACAAAAGATTTGAATTCTTGCCGTCTTGCCATACACTGCGCCTCAGAGGCCATTCTGACATTGTATTTGCCTTCTGTGACACAACTACACCAATACTGAAATTGGCTTTTCTTAGTGGATTTCTAGGAAAACAGGCCAGTACTATACTGAAGCAAAGCACATGGAAAGAAGCCTGTTTATATCATCAAAATACTGGCTTTGGACACTGGTGGTTTCTAGGAAAAGGGGTTTGAGTTTTATGAAGTGGTGGGAGAGGCTTGGTGAAAATAAAAAAAATAAGGAGAGAAAAAAAGATTAAAAATTGAAGCCACACCTCTATGCACCTGTCACTCACATGGTTTTAGCAGCTTTGTGCTTTCCTGCTAAGCTAGAAATGTAGGCTGTCATGGTACTGTACCAAATATCAGCAGACAATGAGAATCATCGAGGGCAGAGGAGTGCCCCATACTTTTGCAACAGATCTATGTACACAACTAGAAAGAGCTTAGCTGTTTGCTACCAGAGCATTCTTGCTATGGATGCAGATCTTGCAGCATCAGGATTTAGAGTGAGCCACACACATCTAAAATACACAGGGATAGTCAGAGGTTTGATGACTGCTGCGCTAATTGAGGGCTGAGGAAGCCTGGGGTTATTTAATCAAATGGTTCCCAGCACAGACTCCTCTCCTCCAAACAACACTTTTTTTTAACATTCCTCAAAACAGACACAGTATCAAAACAAGCTAAGGTCTCTGGGCACATAAAACACTTGCCACAGCCAACTGGGAAGTTTGGCACCTCCAAGAAAAGCTAAGAAAAGATTCCACAACACAGCCTTCTAGGGAGAGTCAGCTTTGCCTTACCAGATGCCTCCAGCCTACAATTGCATCGAGCTTGCCTACTGCAAGAGATACTGAGGTTTCCTGGGGCACTGAGCTGCCCATCCACAGCACTTTGTACTCTCTAGCAGTGCCGCCAGCCACACCCAACAGGCTCAGAGGACTGCTCTGCCCTCCCTTGCTGTACCCAGAAAATTCCCCTTTTTTCCTTTCTCATACACTTTTGCCAGGGCACAGAGCTAGGGCTCGAGTTCCTGATCCTTCACCATGTTAGACTGTTTTCCCAGAGCAAAGTCACCAGAACTAGAAATAAAACTGGAAATAGACAACTGAAATCAAAATGCTTCCCACACCAACATCCCTGCTGAAGATGATTACAGAAGGGATTACCACCATCCCTTATGCAGCTCTGCCTGCCATAGCTACAGGTGAGGCCAGCACAGGCTGCCCAGACAGATGACCCTGGGCAGCACTAGCACTCCAGGGCCAAGAACTGGCAAGATGCAAGGGATTTGGTATTCTCTGTCCTTCCCAAGCAACACCTTGGAGCAAGGCTCCCGAGAAGACCAAGGTCATGCAGAAGCACAAATGCCTTGGCTACAGTTTTGTCCTCTCCAGTAAACAGAGCCCGAGTCGAGATTTCAGCAGAGATGCCAAGAAAAGGAACTTCTCCAGCAGCTGTGGCC
Organism: Rhadina sibilatrix; assembly: GCA_013400275.1. Lineage (NCBI taxonomy): Eukaryota > Metazoa > Chordata > Aves > Passeriformes > Phylloscopidae > Rhadina > Rhadina sibilatrix. The sequence continues at coordinate 75,378 of VWYO01011284.1, forward strand.
AAACAAGCAGAGCAGAAAAATGCCTTTTGATCGTCATAACTACAAGAGCATTTCAGTTTGGTACAGTCAAGAGAACAGGACTGCAGTTCCTAGGAAAAGGAAAACCACATTTTCTTGTCAGACAACCACAACTGAGATCTCCACTTGGCTAAGGCAGGCAAGCGCAATCCTCGCCCTCCCTGGAACAGGCACCGGGCAACCGGGACACAGCAAGTTTGTTTTAGATACTCAACTTCTGGCATTTGGTGAGGCAGGGATAAGAATTTGCAAGGTCAAACCTTTATCAGGGAAGGGAAGAAAACCTCGTCATAGCAGCAGGTTGCCAGCACGATGGCAGCACAGCTGCTGCCCCCAAGGAAGCCAACATCCATCCGTTCATTAATGATGCAATTTATATGGAACCCCAACACACAAAAGGTTTGCCCCAGTTTTGCAGTGACCCATCTTCATCTTTTCTCTGCCCTCACAGCCTTTTTTACCAACACAGAAAGAAAAGGACAGGAATTTAAAGTGTGTCTCTGTTTATATCCAACACTGGACATCTGAACAACACATGACTGCTGTAAACTTAAGGAGAGCACCAGCCCAGTTTCTAACTGCAGATCTCCCCTTTTCTGCCCTACACAGTCCAAGACACGTTGCTCTCCAACAGACATTATAAGTCTCATCTTTTGCAAAACAAAAATCAGAATCAACACACCAGCTGAGCAATACAATAGTTTACTGCTGATGTAGAAGGGATTTCAACATAGGAATTTTCTGAATGAGAGAGTAGAATTAATTTTCAGGGTTTTTGGTTTCTTTTCCTCAAACCTCAAAAGCAGCCTTGTCAAACCCTCCAGTACCCGTGAAAAAGAAAAGGATCCCTGCAAGTCTACTACTAACTCTGCTGTTACATTGGAGTGTTTTCATTTTAAAGGGAAGCTGTATTTTTAAAAACCAGGATTTTACAGGAGGGTATGACCAAACTTGGGGGCAGGGGGGAAATCAACTCCTTTACCTCATACAAACCAAAAAAGCTACTTACTTAAGCCTTCCTGAGGATTCCTATAAAAGCACTCCCAGGCCAGCACTAAAAAGATGCTGCTACAGAAGTACAGAGCACGAAGTTTTTGCCAGCAGCTATAAAACCCCAGTAAACCAAATGGCATGCTCCCACTGCAGTTCTCCTTCTGAGAAACTTCCAAGTCTTATACCTCAGGAAGTTAACTGCTCTTGAAGGTACCAGCACACCACCTGAATGTTTTCCCTAGTCACCTTTATTGGTAGAACCTCAAAACTTGATGAATGCTTTCCCAACAGCTGCACTGCCCTTCCTTCCAACAGCTGAAGGTAGCAGGTACATAATAGACTAGGACCAGAACAATACTGGTAATACGCAGTGAGGAGGGAGAGGAGGAGAGCACAGTCCTCTCACTCAAGGAGTGGTCCAAAAGGTGCAATAATATGATTTGCCAGGAAAGGACAATCACTGTGTTGAGGTCAGATGCCGTGACAGCACCACACTTCTCTTCCTCAGTAACCCAGTGAATATCTCATTCCATGGTATGCAGTGCCATGGGACAAAAAGATCAAAAGGACGCTTGTTACCTCCAACATCATATTCAACAGACAGAAAACAAAATAAGCTGTAGAAGTCCAACATGAGTTTTAGAAAAATGGAGGTTCTGGAGCACCAGAAGAGCTTCCTGTGGAAGGCAGAGGACTCTCTTAGAAAAAAACCCAAGATCTAATCCCTTGCTGAGACCAAGCTTCTTGCCAGGTTCCCCGTACACAATTCTAGGAGGCTTTATTGCAGCAGGTCAGCCTAGGTAACTGGGAAGGTTGCCTTCCAGCCCCTCACAGAATAGTGAACGGAGTTCAACATGTGGCAAAGCCATTTGGCTCTGGTTGCCTCAACCCATCCACGGGGATGGGTGAGTGTAGAAGAGCAGCTTCAGGAGCTGGACCTGAAAGAGCCGCTTGTGAAAGCCTGAACATGTGGTGCAACAAACTTCTCCCACAGGCTGAGGAAGCCAGATGCCAGGAGAGCAGGCTCCGAAGTGAACTGCCCACATCCTCTTAAGCCAAGACCACCTCTCCAAGGGAAGCAGTGTGTGTGGGGAGGTGTTGTCAAGCACTTACTCACCCATCCAGATACCTAGCAGAACCACTAAATCCAAATGGTATAGCTCACAGATTAGCCAGGGCACAAAAGCAGCTTTCAGGCACTCAGAGCTTGAGCTGCATTTCAGCCAGTTCCTCAGACACCAATAACCACATGCAGATGCCCCAACAGCTCTCAAACTAGACACCCACTTCCCTTTGATGCCATACAACACATTCAAACAGGCAAAGGCACTACATTCCCATCAAACAGAAAGGGAACACTTGCTACCAGCATCTCATTGCTCCAGGGTCTGCTGCAACACAGACAAGAAATACGAGAGGCAAAGGAGCTGCCTGTACCCTGCCATGTATCTGCCACGTCCCAGACACCTGCAGTGAACTGAAACAACACCTGGCCAGACATTCACACCTCAAGCCCAACCCGGCACTCTCAGGAGCCACTGGTAGTTTAATTGGACCTACAGAGCAGCAGCTACTGGATCCAGGAGCTAAAGCTCAGAAAGGGGTTTTCCAAGGGCACTGCTAGCACACCAAGCATTTGTCTCCATGATATGGTTTTGCCAAGTGGTGGGGATATCCTCAAGGGAGCTAATGAGAATACTGTCTTGCCTATTCATGAGGGGAAAAAAAACACAAGCAAACCACCAGCTATCATCTGCTCACACTAAAGTAAAGACAAAGCTGTGGAAGGCTTTATTTATCTGTTGAGCAAATTGGCAGTTTGGGAAGGAAAGCAGTGAGAGAACACAAAGGGGACAACTTAAGTGAAAAGGTGATGGGAAGAAGCTGCTGCTGAGCTCTCCCCACAAATCTGCACAGCATGGTAGACACAAGCACCCCAGAAATACACGGGCATTGACAAAGCAGGGACAAGTTGGCTTCCCCATGCACTGTGAGTATTGCATCCAGCTGCTAGCAGTCCAAAGGGATCCACTTGTCCACACCCAATTTGACATGGAATACTCACCAATTTGAGAAGTCAGGGACACTGCTGAAATCAATCTTACAGCTAACATTTGCACAGCTGAACAGATTGAGGCATCTCTCACACCTGGAGATACGACTATAAACCAAATCCACAGAAGCAAGCTGCCATCCATTTGTGCACCATGTCCAGCTCTGAATCTTCAAGGACATGACCTGAGGTACTCAAGACCAGTCCCTCATGCTTGGGCCAAGGTGGGTCCCCTGTAGGTCAGATGGACTGGGGAGGAGAAGCAAGGACTGGAGGCTCTCCTTTCCCCAAGGCTCAGCAGAGCAGCAAACCTTCGCAGACAGAGTCCTACCCCACTAAGGAGGGCTCCTGCAGATTGTGGGAATCTATGGGGCCTGATGGGATTCATGGAATACTCCTCAAAGAGCTGGCTGATGTCATCATTAAAGCCTCTCTTGAGGATTTCTGAGCAATCATTGTCCCGATTTTCAAGAAGGGCAAAGAGGATCCCAGATACTACAGGCCTGTCAGTGTCACTTCAGTGCCTGGTAAAGTGATGGAGAAGATTATTCTGGGAGGTATTGAAAAACACCTGAAAGTGTGATGACAACACAGTCATCACTCACAGCCAGCACAGCTTCCTGAGAGGAAAGTCCTACTTATCAAAACTCATTTCCTTTCATGACAAGGTAACCTAGCTAGTTGATCAAGGGAAGCCAGTCACTGTGATCTTTTTGGTTTTCAGTAAAGCTTTTGATACTGTCTCTCACAGGATTCTACTGGACAAGATGTCCAGCTTTCAGCTGGATAAACACATCATGTGATGGGTGAGCAACTGGGTCAGGCACAAAGGGTTACAGCGAATGGTGTGATATCAGACTGGAGACCTGTCACTAGTGGAGTTCCACAAGGCTCCATCCTCAGCCCTGTGCTCTTCTATATCTTCATAAATGCCTTGGACACAGGACTGGAAGGGATACTAAGCAATTTTGCAGATGATACAAAACTGGGAAGAACAGCTGATGCCCTTGAAGGCAGGGAGGCCCTGCACAGAGACCCAGACAAATGTCAGGGTTTCGCAATTACCAACCATGTGAAGGGTTTCAACAAGAGAAAGTGACAGATTCTGCACCTGGGATGGGGCAATTCTGGATGCAAAAACAGACTGGGGAATGAGATGCTGGAAAACAGTGCCACAGAAAAGGACCTAGGGGTCCTGGTCAATGGCAAGTTGAACATCAGTCTGCAGCCATGAGACAATTTTATCCTGCATCTTTCCCTCAGCTCCACCAAACCTCTCCTCTGGCAACACAAGCCTTTTTAAACTATTAAACACCACAAGGGTAGTTACAAAGACTGCGGAAATTAAACTGAGCAAAATAATCCAAGTAGAAGAATACACACTGAAAAACTACATGGATAATTGGGATATAAATTACCAATTCCCCAATTCCACCACTGCGCTGCTGTGCAACTAGACCATATTTCTTTGGGAGGGGTGAGGAAGGGAGCAGGCTGCTGACAGGTTTTTTTTCTGCAGCAGCATTAGCTTAAGAAGTGATGTGGAACGATGATCAAACATTTATGTAATTGAGGGGTGTACCGAGTATTTCTGAGGGAGGCGTAACCTCTTTCAAAAGTTTCTACACACCTGAGGTTGTATTTAGGATTTAGGGAGTTTCAAACAAGTCAGGGGGACAGAACAATACCAAGGTGTGCTTTACCTTCTGAACACAGGAGTTAGGAGCAAGACGACCAGCTTCCCCTGCATGCAAGGGTGAGTTGAGACAGGCTCTTAGTGCAGACAAGGGATGAAATACCAGACACCCCCAAGCCCTGAGCTACAGGGCGCCTGTCAGCTTCCAACTCAAGCTTGTATCCTGCTCAAGCACCCAGAAACCCTGCAGAAATTGGCAACACATGGAACTCTGGATTACCATTCCCAGCTCCTGGGAGCAGCACAATCCACGAAAGCAATGCATTTCCGCTTCCCAGAGTACCTGCATGCTATGCCTCTGATTAGTCTGAGCCTCAAGTGAAAAAAAAGGATATGCAGGAGCTGGCAGGTATGGCAAGAAGTTTGTAAGAGGCTGCATTTACACATGAGAATTTAAAGCCTGTTCATGCTTCAATTAAGCCATTCTTTAGCCAAGGAATTCTTCAAGCTACATTAATAGTTATGAAGTAACTAAGGGTGAGGCTTTTTGTCTCCACTTTTTTTGAGGGTGGGAGAAGGGGTTAGTTGCTGATTTAGGGTGTATCTTTTAAGTCAAAGCTAAAAAGTACAGCTTTAATTCCAAAGAAGTAACAACGTCTTCAAAGCTTCTACTGGCAGCAAAACTCCAGCACTGTGATAGGACTTTACATTTAGATGCTGCAGCCACAAAACATCAGCATTCAGCTCTTGATCCTACAGCTGCCTGGTCAGATACTCTCTCAGGAAAGAGGACCATCTCTTATTTGACTCCCAGGTGGGGATGGGATTAATGTGGCAAGACTTTGAACAAGGTTGTCTTTTGAGTCAATAGAGCAGCTTTAATTTGTTCTAGGATTCCTCCCAAAACACCTGGGAATGTTGTTCTCCTGCAAGCCTATGCAGGCAGGCCTGAAGAGACAGCATCCATGTTAGCCACTAGCAGAACTTTGCACACAGAGGGGTATCAGCTCTCAAACTACAGCCCAGTCCTCCCTGCACAGCATCTCTCCACACAGCATCCCTCACAAAGCTCCATCCCAGCAAGCTCTTTCAGCATTCGAGCCACCTGATTTTATAACCAGCACTCAGCAACCCTGCAAACAACACTGGGGCCATCAGGACATGACCTGCAGTTCCAAGCTGAGAAAAAATCCAGCCCCAGCAAGGATGCAGATAACCCTCTACCAGGACTAGAGGAATGCAAGCCAGAGTCAGCAGCCTGAAGCTCCAAACCACGGCCAAGGTCCTTAGTGCTGTGCCAGGAATCTGTTTTCCTGTCAGCCAGGGAATAGCTCTCCTCATACTGTCAGCTGATGTCCCCACTTGACCTACACTGAACAAAAGAAATTTAGGTGCTGAAGTTCATTTAAGCATGTACTGGAGGGGCGGTCAAGTTATAAGTTAAAATACTGACCTCAATTTTATAGCTATTAATATATATATAAATGTATATATATAGAAAAAATTCTATTACTACCATACAGCTCCCTGTTAACTTTTCCTTACTTCTTCAGGGTAGAGCCAGGAATTAGCTTCCATATTTATTGGACTTTACTTGTTGTGCTGTATGAGAACTGTAAATTCACAATTCCTTGTCCTTTTAGCAAAACATGAGCCTCTTCTTTTCCCCCAAAGGGCACACACAGCTCACTTCTCTGCAGAATATTTGTACTCCATCATTCACCACAAGAAACAGACGTCAAAGGTTGAGGGGGTGGATTTTTTTTTTTTCAGCATTCAAAGATAAAAGTACCTTCATGACCACAAAATTTGTTCAGCAGCTTAGGGAGGCCAGCTGTCTCTGTGGGTGGCACACACAGGCACTTCAGAGGGCATGGACAGCAGTGGAACAGAAATTCCATGACAAACCCCCAAGTACAGGGTGGGCTGGAGCACATACCATTCTTGGACTTCTGGGCAGAGTTGGTTTTGAAAGACAAGCCAACAAGAAAGGAAATCTCTGCAGATGAACCCAATGGCATTTCCTCCACACCATTTCTTGCAGAAAGATGAAGCCGAGCAGCTCCTCACCAGGGAGCAAGTAACACTGTACTGGCCATGTGGGTTAATAATTGACAGCGGGCACTTCACCTGCAAGTAGGCTTGTAAACTTTTAAAGTATTAAGTATTCCAGAAATGCAAGACTGCTCCAGGGTATAACAATCAGCCTGCACCACTTGCCCTTGCTGCCTGGTGCATCTGCAGGAGCACAAATAAATCTAGTACCTGGCCTGGTGTCTGGGGCATTCAGCTCACGCTCCTCCTGGTGAGGAGGAGAGGAGAGATGGTGTGTGCACAGAGGGTGTGGGGATGATCAGGGATCAAGATCAGGGAAGGGAGTAAATAAGGGTAGAAAGATGTGCTCTTCAGCTCCCCCAGCTCTGTCCCCTTTATCAAAAGGAGGAGCAGTTCCATATGAAAAGCCACATGTAAAATCTGGAAACCGTATGCAGAAAGGTAAGAGGCTAGGAAAACATGCTCCTTTCAGAAAAGCACACCCTCCAAGGCTTCAGCGACAGACTTTACTGCATCAGAAACTCCCAGACAAGTTGTGCACAGTTGTCAATACTGATGGGCCATCCTAGACTTTCCCCTCACCTCTAATGAGGAGTACCTGGCATTCCTGGAGCTTGCAGTTCACTTCTGTCACAAACAAGCAGCCTCTTAATGAGGTGTTGCTCTGACCCATGTCATAAGTCCTAGCTGAACTTTGCTGGCAACACACCACCAAACAGACCTTTTTAAAACAGAACAAGGCACCATTCCCATAAGTCATCTGGAACATCAAAGGAGACTGCTCCCTACTCAGCAGGGAACAGCACTTTTTTTCTTCTTTTTTTTTTTTTTTTTCCCCAGAGGCTACTGGAAAATTCCCTTCTGTAATTCCACGGGTACCTATCTCTGCAGCACCATCCTCCAGAGGTGAGGCAGCAGACACAGTCGGGGAGGGGTGGAAAAGTATGGCCTGTGACTAAAAATGGTCTAAGAATGTGGCTGAAAATCTCCTTTCATATAAGTCATTATCAGTTCATCCCCGAGTCAGAGCTTTCTTCTCTCTTCCATGACTACTTCATGGCATGGGGTGTTTGAAAGGTGCTAATGCTCAGCTGCCCACTGTGAACAAGTTCTGCACGTTTAGGACTGGGAGCATGGAAAAGCAGCCCAGATCAGTTGCAAGAAGTTGCAGAGAGTTGCAAAAAGGTGTTTGTAAATGCAGTTTTGTGAAGTGCTGCTGGAGACACACTGGGCTGGGGGTCACAAGTCTGACACCTCTCAGTGCTAAAGAAGCTGCTCCGGAGGAGACCCCTCAGTTTCCCCAGGAGCTCCACATTTGCAGATGCAATTAACACCCATTTAGCCGGCTATCCCCGAACTTCTTGGGACGGGAGACTGCTCAACACTGGTGCTCATCCCGTTTGATGATGGGCAGGAGAAACTCACACAAACGGGCACCAGGACACCTTGTATCAATTTCAAGACAGGGAAAATGTATTCAAGAACAAGGCTAGTTTCACACAGGCTGGAGGCTCTATCAACAGAGCTGGTCTGCAAAGTCTGTGTAACATGCTGTTCTAGCAAGTTCCAGCAATCAAAGCAGCAGGACATTTAATAATGTTTTGCCACAGAACAAGGTAAAAACCCATCAGAGCTCAACCTGTTTCATCAGTGTGCATCACCACAGAAGATGGCGAGGTTGAAGAAACCCCAAGGAGAAAGGAGGGTCAATGTAATTCCTCAAGTCCCCGGGAACACAGAGCAAACAAACTGCCTGCAGGGGAGAAGAAGCAGCCTGGAGTGTCTCCAGCAGGATTTAGCTCGGCAGGTACAGCATCGCACTGTGGTGCACCAGTACTTGTCCTGCAGTCCCTTCTGACTGCCCTACTGGAAACAGAAATATCCCAGAAGTGTATGTGTGGGCTCAGCCACACTATGAAGGAACAATGCAATTAGACACACATTATGAAGTTCCTTCACCAGAGACCAGCAAGACTTCAGCAGCTCTTGCTCAGGGAAGAGATCCAACTGCCTAAACCCATGGTTACAACCATGCTAGAAACAGAAACCAAGGTGCCTATATTCCATGGAAGCCTTCCTTCTGAGGAGTAGAGAGATTTTAACACAGCCTAAGTGTTGACATAACTCCAGGCAAGAGCAATCGGTACAGTTCAGATGCTGACCTCGTGCTCTTCATTGGCACCCTTGATATGGGGAGGCATATTTGAGCAACAAGATCAGGTGTCAAGGCTTACAAATGCAGGCTGGAATATGGAGAAGCCTAGTCCCACTCCTCAGACCTCTACACACTTCCTCAACCGTGAACAAAGTACCAGTAGCATCAAGGGATGCCTGACCAGAAAGCACTCATCAGATTAATCAGTAAATACTGACAACCTAGAGATCAGCTTTATAAGCAACAGGTCCAACAAATACCCAAAGCACCTGCTAGACAGGCTAAATGTGCTCTCCTTCCACAGAACATGTCTGCATCTACTTTCTTTTGTGAATGTGTGCAAGCCACCAGGTCTCTCAGTAAGGTATTGATAATTCCTGCAGGGAAGGTACAGTGTTTTCAGGGACAGGTACTTGTTTTGAGGAAGCAGCTGTTCCCTTCCTGAATTTTTAAACCACAGTTTAGCAAACACCCATGCAAATGGAGATGGGTAACGGGTCCAAGGAATGTTCAAGCACACTTTTGTCATACAGAACTGCTATTTCTGAGTGCCAAGCTTTTCTTGATTAGATTGACAAAAGAACACTGACCAGCTCATAGCCATCTGCAAAACCTGAACCCTGACTCCAAAGGTGCACACAGGCTTACCCACCAGCTTCCTGGCCATGGTTCATAAAGGCAAGCCCGCATCAGAAAGGACAGTGTCCTGGTTTTCTCTGGGATTGCGTTACTTTTCTTGCTAATAAACTGATGTTTGGGTTGTTGCTAAGTACTGCTTACTCTAAGTCAAGGACATTTCAGTTTCCCATGCCCTGCAATTCAGGGATGAGTTGCACAAGAAGCTGGGAGGGAGCACAGCCAGGACAGCTGACCCAAACTGGCCAAAGGGATATTCCATACCACATGCCCAGTGTATCTGAGGACAGCTGGCCAGGAGCCACCAATCACTGCCTGGGAATGGGCTGAGCATCAGTCAGTGGGTGGAGAACAACTGTATATGAGCATTACTTGCCTTCCTTAGGTTTTATTTCCCTCTATCCCATCTTCATTACAATTATTATTATCACTGTCATTATAATTAGGATTATATTTTACATTAATTAAAATATTAAATTGTTCTTATCTCAACCCACAGATTTTAACTTTTTTCTGATTCTCATGCCCATCCTACAGAGCGAGGGGCTGTGTGGTACTTACTTCCTAGCTGGGATAAACCATGACAGACAGACAAGAAGACTGAAATTCCTACTCCTTTAAACAGCCCAACACAAGATGAACTATCACAGCCCTGCTCCTCATATACCTGCTGAAAGGATGAGCAAAAGGGAGAAGGACCCACTCTCAATCATTTCTAACCTCAGAAAACCACAACTAACTATACTGCAGCCCAACATTCAATCTATGTGAAAGATCAGTGATTACCACGTGTATTACAAGACATTCATTTTCTTGAGCTGTCTAGACTAGCAAAGCTCTAGGGTGGGAAAGAGTATTCACTGGATTGGAAGGCAATATGGTTAGCAAAGAAGGGGTTTCTCCAGCAAGATCCTTCCTACACAGTTTCTGAGCCATGAAGACAGTACTGGACTCTGGATGACAAGTGTCATCAGCATCCCTATTTATAGGGAAAAACCGAAGCTGCAAATCCAAGCCTCCACTAGCAAAAGTATCGGCCTTTCAACTGAAAAGTTATCTACTTTTGTGCTCCCCCACCTTTGTTTCCCTTTCAAAGTCTCACCACCATTCCCACCCAACCTCCTGCATTTTCCCAGGCTTGATCTTTCCTGCATTTCTGCTGCTCCCTGCTCTTTACCCATACATAGGAGCAGAAGGCATTTGCCCTGCATGGCAACCCTTCCTACCAGGAGCAGCAGAGCAGTCAAGAGAGCTGAGACTTGGCACCACACTCATCGAGGCTCCTATTTAATTTTTACCTCCCCCCTCCAAGCTCCTGAATCAATGCCAAAGGGAACGTTCGTTTTGGCAGTCAAGTCTCCCAGAAGAAAAGTTATAGCCAAAGTGCTGGGGGTGGGACCAAGCCAGCCTATTAATAGGCTGATTATAATATGAATTTGGGGAACTACTCCCAAATATACTTACCCTCCTGGACCTAGGGCTCTCAGGGGTGGAGTGGAATACCTAACTCAGCACTTTCAACTTCTTTACTGCATCTGGAGCCAAGGAGGGTGGAAAATCCTGTCTGTACCCTGCCTTGCAAAAACATGGTTTGCCAGAAGGGCGGCTGAGCTATTGTTTTCTTCCCTTCTCCCCCAGAAAACGTGTTGCTCTCATACTTACACAGCAGCTCCCTCTGCTTCACCAGAAAAGACCTAGAATTGGAAAGCTTCCATCTTGGATTAAAAAGGGTGATATCAACAATTTTGCTGTGATGAAAAAACCCCAGAACTACTCCAAGAAGCAACAGCGAACAACATCAGATATCTCGAGTCCCTTCTCACCACCAGCTTCTCCAGAGCACACTACACTGCTGACAGACTCCATGGATTGCTGGTGATCAAAACTTTTAAGATATTTGATAGCGTAAAGAGACAAAAGGCTTTGATTTTAGGAGACAGTCAGATTGCTATGCCTGTTATAGCAAGCTGCTTCTTTCCAGGTGGCAGCTCAGAACCTCTCCAAGACCCCTTCAAAAGTGTTAGGATGAGGCAAGCATGCATGGTGGCAAACAGAGCCCAAAGGCAGCAGCAATATGTGCCTACTCCATCATTGTTGGAATCACCTCTCCAGCACACCCACAAGGCTGCTTCTCCAGCCTTCTGGAAATCCAGACTGTCCTTGCATGTTTTCCCATTCTCCCATCAACAGACCTCCCACTCCAGCCTCATGCCTCAGACAGAGAATCAGGAGCAGAAGGCAGCACCTTGTGATCCTGGCATACATTTCATCAAAAAGCATGACAAGACCTTAATGAAAACTCAGCAAAATTATGCTGTGAAGATGATCAAGTTCTCTTTTTTTTTACGCTTCACAAATATCTCAGAATCCTAAACCCTTAGAAGCTGAAGGAGATACTAACTACATTTACTTTTTACACAGTTTGTCACATTGGAGCCACACACTATCAAGATCAGAAGCTCTGACCACTTACACACAAGTAACACACAGAGAAGACAAACTCTTCCTTAGCTAGGAGACACCCAGCCCCTGATCAAACCTACTGCTTTACCTTTGCAGCAGTAAATATGGAAAGACACACAGGTTTCAAAACACATGTCATTACACATTATGTTCATCTGTCAAACTAAGAAAAAAGCAACACTAATTTAGCATTATCAGACACACCTGATGAGATTCTTCTGTAACACAAGACACTGCAGCATCCATGGCTTGCATTCAATGTACCAAACTAAAATCAGCTTGCCAACAAAGGAGAAGTTACAAGTTTTCATACATCTCAGGTTTTATCCTAGGTTTTACAACTCTTTGCTGCCTTAGCATCACCCAAGACATTTCAAAGCCTTGCTGCAAAAAAGAATTGGAGAAAACACTGTTTCTAACACATATGCTATTAAATATTCAGGCCTTGATTCCCAAACAAATTCTTTGCCTCCAATGGCAAGTTAGACATGAAGACTTTGGCAGGTGTCAAATTCCTCTGAACACAAACCCACAATCTACCAACAAGCAAACTCTCTCAAACCAAATGCAGACACATACCAAACTTTCTCTGCAGAATTCATTTATGATTGAATTGCCTCATCACACCTCAAGGCACAATATTGTGACACAGGGAAACTCTGGTAGTCACCTTTCGTCTCTCTCATCATATAGGTTATGCTGGATCATTGACCACAGAGCAATTAAGCTTAAAGAACAGATTTCACAAGAAAACCAATAAATACTAGTACATTTCTTGAAATCCTGAAAGAGACATTTAATTAAGTCAATGGGAGCACTTCCATTACAGAAGAGTGGCTCTTCCCTTCACATTTTACAGAGAAGGAAAACAAAGCAGAATCCAGACTTACTTTACCCAACAGGCCTCGAGTTCCTTATTGAGGAGAAAACTCATGGAATTCAGCTTCAACCACTAAATCTGCTTCAAAGCAATTCCACTGCTAAGCTAACGGCTGCAAGAGACTGTTCCTACATCCACTTAAACCAGCAGATGCTAATCTCTTCATCTGCCACAGATACACATGCCATTGGGGTCTGGACAGGATAAGCTGAACAGATGTTTAAGTGCACATTCAGCCTGGGGAATCATCTCCAAAGCTCAGCTGCTAGCTTCACAGGACACAGGAAGTAAGGGACTTCTGGAGAGCTTTGCAGGACACAGGAATTACGGCAATTCAGACACCTGTCCTTTTTTGTATTGTTGCTGAGGGAAGCACTAATGCCAGCAGGAGAGTGGAAGCAGCATGCATGTGTCATACCTTTAGCTCCCAAATACTCCCAGATATAGCCAACCCAGCAAACTGATCCATACCTAATGGCAAAAAGAGCATCATGCCACAAAACCTTCAGCACCTGCCACATGGCCTGGCCTGCTGTCAGTAGTCTCTGAGCAGTTATGCTCTGCATGGCCTGAGAGGCTGCTCCCAAAACAGTGCCTGGCCTGTACAATCAAAATACACAAGGCAGCCTCAATTACACAAGGAGAGCTCCCTGGTTTCCTCCAGTAAGGAGATAGGGAAAGAAGCCCAGAGAAAGATCTTAAAGATCTCATCAGGCATCACCCGTCGACCATCCCAAAGTTATGACATCAGCTTTTTTCATTTACTGAAACGCACAGGACTCCTCTGATGCAGGTACAGCCTCTCCCACACTCAAGAGAGGGGGCAGGGAGATTCAGTTGGGTAACTTCAGAGGGACTCTAGGAAGTCTTCTGGAGGAGGATTCAGGAGCCAGCAATAACACACACTCAAACGCAGCTGATGTCTCACGCCACAGCAGAGCCACGCTTATCCCCACCACGGGGCTCCAAGGGCTCGCACCTACCTCAGGTGTCCCAAGCTGTAGTATCGCGACTCTCCGTCCGTGGAGCGAACCACCTTGACGGTGAACATGGGCTGCAGCTGCCGCAGCTCCAGCAGCACAATGGCCAGGTAGTGGATGAAGAGCAGGGCGTCCACCAGAGACACGGCGTACTGCACTATCCCTTGGTAGTTGGTGTCCTTCGAGTCCAAGATGCGAACGCCGTAAAAGAGCCAGTAGGAAAACACAAAGAGGAATATGAGGACCAGCAGAAGGGCCCGAAACACGAACACCCTCGGCAGGTCTGCCTTGGGCTGGCGGAAAAAAAGAGCCCAGGTCCCAATCAGGAGAATGAGGAGTTTAAACGCCACAGAGATGAACAGTCCCTCACAGACAGTACCACACGGCTCCAGATCGTCTCGCCACAGGATCTGGGGTAACAGAATGAAGGCAATGGGGGTAAGGAAGACTAGGAGTCCGAGAACAGCTGCCACCGTTAAGCCCAGGTAACGTTTGCAGTCCAACCCAACGCTGTCTTCCAGATCCTTACTGATCCGGGCAATGTCCTCCTGGGAAATACTGTGCTCAGAGGTGCCTGTGATTGCCGTCGTGGTCTCACCCCAGTTGTCATCCTGAAGGAGGAAGAGATAGATAGAAATAACATTGAAACAATCAGGCTATTTCTTGTAGATGTTCTATTTTTCTTGCCTGGAAAGACTGCTATGACAGCCTTATGTTCCAGAAAAAAATACACAGCAAAAGCAACACCTTAAACAGAGTGAATAATCAACCCTGACAATTAGTAAAGCTTTGGAAACAACAGCAACTTGTCCAAACCAGTGGCTATAAACATTAGGTGCTAAAAGCCCATAAATGCAGAGCAGGTAGCTCATCTTGCTGTGCCACTCGCTGTACCCCCAGAGGTTCTTCCAGCACATTTAACGAGTAACATGACATAAGTCTTGGAAACTGCAGTAATCACCAGTTCCCATGTCCAGGGCAAGGACTAGTATTCTTTCAACCCACAAATTCTGCAGTGCAACTGCACCACAAAAGCACCTGGAAGGGAAATTTTCATTTCAGCGTTTCAAGCCAGTTGTTGTTGTTACACAATCAAAAACATGTTCACACATTATTTTTCCATCCGTAACAGAAGCAACCACACCTCCAGCAAGTTCCTCCACCTCATTGTCTTTTATTCTCCTCTACAGTAGCACTGCCCTCAGTAGCTGACAATCTAATAAAAGTTTAGTTAAACCAACACATTACAGGTGATCAGGGAGAATATTTTCAGGTATGGGCCTTTTAAGTTTAGAGGATCCTAGACTGCCAAGTCTAGGTATTACAATCTGGTATTACAATCCAGGCCATTGTCAGAAGCCACTTACTCACAAAGAGGCTTACCTGAAATACAGTCACCATACAGGCAAGTTTCAGATTACATTACGTGTTCTGAAAGTCTCATTTCTTCCCCAGCTAACATCAGACAATGTCTGCATTGGTTCTCCCCTGCTACAATGCCTCCAATTGCTCCTTCCAGGTGCTGGCACAGCCAAAGAGTTACACTGACATGTATGGATTTGACTCACAGCTGCTGCTGGAGTGACTCATGCACGTGGAGGCTCCTGATGCTTCCCACAAGTGCATGCCAAAGAGTGGCAATGCATGTGGCTCTGCTGCTTGGCACCTGGCACCTCTGTAGCCGCAACGCTCATTCAGAACCACATTTTTCCCTTTCTTCTTGAGAATATCTTCCTGCAGCTTGTGTCATTAATAGGATTTACAACTTCCCTCAGACCTCTCCAACTGCACATGCTGACCAAAACAACTTATTTGAAAGAGACAGGCATAATTTTAAACCTTTAGTCACTTCTTTTTAGGAGCCAGAGGAAAGAGTCTTTGGGAAAGGAGTAGACTGAAGCAGCACAACTACTTTGAACAACTCCCAACTCCAGGGATTTAACTTCTAATGCACTCCAAGACATGAATGCCTCCCATGCCTAGAGCAGTAGGGTTTTGAGACAGACCAACCACAAAGAGTCAGCATCTTGAATTAATATGAGGGTTTTTTTGAGTCACTTCTCACCAAAGCAGAGGCCCCAGAAGAGATATCTGCATACATTGTAGTATGTCCTGAAAGGCTGCATATTCCTACCACACTGCCCTCTTTAACAGTGTCTCTGCAATTTAAACATTTCAACTATTTTATGTTTATGCATTAAATAGTTCTGCATAGTTTCCTCCCTTTGATGAGCTGCAAAATTGTGCAGAATAGAGACGGGACAGGAACACCAGAGCAGCTTAGGCTATATCCCAGAAGACAACATGCAACCCTAATCACAGTTTAGCCCTTACAACTCTTTTCACTTGAAAAAGTGGACTACAGCCTAATGCAAAAAAATGTGCATTTATATGGAAGGACAGACTTAGAGAATGCTTTGGGTTGAAAAGGCCTTTAAAGATTATCCAGTTCCAACCTTCCTGCCATGGGCAGGGACACCAGACTAGATTGCTCAAAGCCTCAGCTAAGCCAGCATTGGAACATTTCCAGGGATAGGGCATCCACAACCTCTCTGAGCAATCTATTCCAGTGCCTCGCCACTCCCACAGCAAATAATTTCTTCCCAATATCCAATCTACACCTACCCCCTTTCAGTTTAAAGCCATTCCCCCTTGTCCTATCACTACATGCTCTTGTAAAACATCCCTCTCTGGCTCTCCTGTAGGCTCCTTTCAGATACTGAAAGGCCACAAAATAAGGTCACCTCAGAGCCTTCTCCAGGCTGAATGACCCCACCTGTATCAGCCTTTCCTCACAGAAGAGGAAATATGAGGTGGCTGTTGGACCTAACCGAGGACACTCTGCTCCCTAGGAGAAAAGTCTGGCTTACACATCAACTTATTTAGCTTTGGCTTTAATTGAGGAGGTCTGCATGAAAACAAGGACTTAGGACTTGTCAGCGCCTTTAGAACTATTTGAAATAATAGCCAGGACTCATGAAATCAAGCATCTGATTACAAAATACCAAATTACAGGACATGAAATGAGCATACTAGTAGCTACAAAAATACTGGCACAAGTACCACCATACACAGTTTGGCTGGAAACTGCACATTTATTTATTTATTTATTTACTTTTGGTAAAGGCAGAAGTGGAGCCCCACAGTCCAGGAGGTACTGAGGCATCCTGCATTCTACATCTTGGGGCATCAACCATTCTTTGAAAATGAATATTCACATCACCTGCTAGAGCAGAGAGGGAACTGGATCCATCTTAGGTACAATCCAAATGCAGCATTATTCCAGTTTTTACTTAACCCATTGTTATGTACAAGCTTTCTCTGAATTCACGCTCCTTCACAGCTTTTTCACACTAGTTCTACAGTTCTTGACTCCTTTCCCTATTGGAATCTTGATTCCAACCTACTTTACATGATTACCTGGAGCAAATCCTGAGGAAAAACTGAAATATACATACAGGTGAAAGGGCTGACCTGAAAAATGCACAGTGAGATGATGGAAACAGATGTTTCTACAGAGCTTGGCAGATGACACTCTGGAGAGCCCAATTAGTGCCCAAGGAGTTGCCACATCAGCACTGGTGCTGTCGGAAATAACACCCTCAGAACAAGACAGAAGTGACTGAGACCTTGGCTGTATGCACAAATAAAGGGCACCCATAAGCCACGATTCTTTATTAAAGAGCATGCAAGCAATTCTCTCTCCCTGCTCATGAGCCAGCAAGCCACATGCTCTGTTCCACAACACACACTCCAGGTTTGTTTTCATGCCCTGCTCACCTGGCCCTCCTCTGCCCGAGAGGCGTCATTCCCCAGCAGCGGCTCTGCAGGAGGGGTCTGGATAGTGACGGACTTCTCAGACCGACTGCCATCTTTGCTTCGCGGAGATTTGTGTCTGTCCCGGCTCCTGGTTCAAACAGAGGAGGAGGAGGAGAATGTTACCAGTTATTCTGTGGAGCAGGGCCTGAAATGTGCTGCAGCTCTCTCTGCAACAGGTGCCCCAAGCATTACATCATTCAAGTTTGTCCACCTCTTGATCAATACAGACACAGGCTGTGACAAAACAAGCTCTGGAGGGGGTAGAAAGAGACCTTTCCCAGACAAGCTGACAGCCTGGGGGCTGGGATAGACCACCCCCTCAGTGACAGCAGAGGGGAGGACAGGGATCCATGCCCACCACCTCATGTTCTCTTAAAACAGCTTCCATCAATGCTGTGCTTAAAAGGAAAGCCTGCATTCTCCAAACAACTGGCAATTCCATTTGGAATTTACTGGTCTACACAGTTCTCCACCTACAAGAAAGTGTCTTGCAGGGACATGCCCAGTTAACACAAGGAATTAATCAATAGAGCTTTAGTTCCTACAAAGCAGAGTCTTGTCATCTCTGACCTTAACACTGTAGGATAATTGGTGAAGTTTATTTCCACTGGTTAATAACCTCAAGTTAACCTCTCACAAAGAAAGCAAGAACATCAAGGGTACAAGGCCAGTCTTTATTTCCAGAGCACCCTCGCAGACCTCACAGCTTCTCATCTGAGAAAGTCTCAAGATGAATTAAGCCCTACCAATCTGCTCACCAATGTTTTCCTCCCTGTTCCCACATGGACAGGAAAGCAGCCTTTGCACTGGAAACCCTCACTGTGCTCAGGGACTGGCTTAACCCTCATAAGTATCCTAGCTCTGCCTCTCTCCTGGAATTACCAAAGCCCAAACGCTTCATGGGATGACACTTTTTCCAGTTTAAAGGCTCTAGGATTTCTATGTTGTTTTTGGAACTCTGAAGTCATCTTTCCACGCAGCATTCTAAGTTTAAAAGGGCAATCTGTACTGGGGGTTGGATGCTAAAGAAGGGAAAAAAGGGCAAACAAGGGATGTTTTACTCAATAACTGGACTGTGAGCAAAGAGACTTCATGGAAGAAGTTTTTCCAACCACACAGGATAATTGCTTCCGAATTGCAAAATTATTTTGGACCAGCTCAGTAATAAGTTGCAAACACTAAGTGGCACATATTTTACATGCAAAACTAAGGATGTTGTAGACAAAAAAAAAAAAAAAANAAATCATCAGAAGTTTCAGAGCAGATGGGTTTTCAGGCTGTTGAACTACCACAACAGAGAGAACTAGCTATTCAAGTTCAGAAAAGCCTGACTTCTAATCCAATCAGTGCTGATAAAGGACTTGTTGCCGACTCAAGTACCACTCAAATTCTATTTAAAAAAACCTCAACATACCATTAATAGAGTAGCCTGGAGGAGGGTGGGGAGAGGCAGAAAACCTTATCATTACAGAATAAAGAAATGACATCAGAAGACATCGAGCAATTATCAGTTTAGGAAGTCTAACAGTCTTATCTCCAGATATTGTACTCATCCCTCGCTCTTTAAGAGGGGAGTTAGGTGATCTTCTCTTTCTGCTGGCACTATACTCATCTTTTTGGCCACACATAACCCCAGCATGCATCCAACAGGTTGAATATCACTGAATTACCAGCTTCAAGTCTCCTCACTGTGTTCCCCATGATGCCTTTCCACGTGCATCTCCTCCAGAGACGGGGGCCCACTGATTTTATCCTGGCTTACAGTTTTTCCCCCATAAGACATGTCCTAACTTAGAGCAATAAGTAATTAAAAACAAACATTTCCTTACCCTTGTCTGTGAGCCTTTTTGGAGTGACCTGAGTAGTGGGAGTATCCCGAATATGTTGATTCTGTATCCATTGCAGCAGACATCGGGTCTGCACGGAAGGGGCACAGCTTTTATTTAGAGGATGAGTTCCTGGTGCTCCTGAGGTGAAGTCCGTGGTAAAAGTGCTTTCCTGGGTACTCTTTGCTTCCCAGTCATCGGTAAGATCTGGTCCTCAGAGATTGAGTGAGCTTCATTTAAAATGAATCTGATCAGAGGGGAGGGGAGGGAGGGTGCTTGGCTTCTCACAATCGACCTAAGAAACAGAAACAGGCATGGAAGTGCACTCTAAGCAAAGCAAGACATCATTCCAACTGCAGGAATTCCCTCACTCTGGCCACATATCACACTCATCAAGCCTATCCTGGTACCTCTCTTTCTGGTCTAGTGAAATACATGCATTTGAAGAGCTTTAAATGAACTTAATGCATCTGTTTTGCAGAGTTTAGCCCATTCATCCAAAAATCTGGAAGAGACAGTCCAGGTCACCTGGTAGAGACAGTGACTTGGGGAAGGCACAGCAACCTTATATACCAAAATTCACCCACAGAAAAAGGACCAGGCTTGGCTTCGACACCACATGCCTTCTCCTGCGTGACACACAGCTCAAATAACCCCAGATTCAGAACAGCAGCATTATAGCCTACTTACAGGGGGAAGAGGTGGGGGTGAGGGCAACTTCTCTAGGAGAAATGCTGGAGAGAAGTGCTGGAGGACAGCCCACCATGTCTGAACCTGCTTTGTTTTCACAACTGCAAGGTGTGCCCAATTATACAGGCATCAGTTACTATACAATCAATGGCACTATGAACACCTCCCTCTCTTTGTAACCTTTGCCTCGAGAAGCTAATTCAGCCTCGAAGCATTCAATTTTATTAAAAAATCATCGCTATATATACACATACTAATAACTGGGGAGAGTCGATTAGAGATCATATCTAGCTTATATGGGCCAACACTTCTTATAATGCACTTCCATTTGGAACTGCAGCTGAAGTCACATCTGTAAAGGGCAGAAGGGGGCCATGTATTTTGGAACAGGAGCAGGGCAACATTAGAAGTTCCCAACAGTAACATGTCAAAACCCCTGAGCCCTGCAGGAAGGAAGGGCAGACATTATCTCACTTTCCAAATCCACATCCTGCATTAGGTGAGAAGAGAAATGGAAAGGAGGAGAGTTAAGGAGTTAATCACCAGTTTGGGGAACCACATGCAAACAGGGAAAAGGGAAGGGTTGCAGCTATGGACAGGTATGTTCACACAGCCCAGCACTCCTGTGGCACGTTGGAGCATTCTCACATCCCTTCTGCCCAGGCAACTGCTGCCTCCAGCCAACGCAGGACTAAAGCCATGCCATGCTTTCAGAATGGGCAAAAGGCCACTTTAAAATTAAATCAGATCCCTCTGTAATCTTCTGCTCTCAGCAGTTTTCAAAGCACTCAGCAATAAAACAGGCAATCACTGTTTTCAACCCTCTCCTTTCCCAAAGACAGAGGGACAACAACAGAAATCCTGCTTTGGCCAACTACTCTTGCCAGCCATAAGATTCCTCCACTAACACCTCCAGAAAAGTTCATAGCATAGCAGAGAGCTCTACCACATGCAAGCAGCGCCAAAAAACGAAGCCTCTTCCCCACAGGGTTCCTTGGCTAGCAGTGCAATCTGCAACAAAGTAAAGCAGCACCCTCACTGCATCCAGAGCTGCGGGTATTTGCACAACATTTAAGCTTTCCAGGGCTGCTGGAAAGCAGAAAGGCGTGGGGACCTTTTGTGTACAGCAGTCCCAAGCTCTAAGGGCGTATTGTGCCCTGAGAAAACTTTAAGGCATTAGAGAATACAGAAAGGACAAATAAGGATGGTACTGTAAGGCCCAATTTCAGGAGGAGAGGAATGAGGATGGATTTAAATACAGTAAAACATAAAGCCAAGGCATAGCAGTTTGGAAAATGGCATCATTACTGTAACAAGAATAAAAATCTTCCAGCCTAGAATGTGATATTAACCCTCGTTAACTCTCTAGATTTATACAGAGCCTGTGCCTTACAGCTCCAGCAATAGGCTGTGACTCATTAAGGCTGATTTTTACCTCTACTGTCCTGCTAGGCAACCACAGAAAAATCCTTTCTCTGTGTTTGTCTTTCTGTGATAAATGGGGGAGAGGCCACGACCCCTCTACGTTCAAAAAAGCACTATGAGGAGATGGCTACACAGGACTTTGCAGTCATTAGGCACCAGAGACCAGAAACACCCTCAGCTGAACAAAAGGTGATAAGTTATTGTAGTCTTAAACCACTGTTTGTGATGTTACTGGAGTCCCTTTGAGAACAACCATTACCTTCACAGATACATACTGCTGCATTACAGGAATAGGAAAAGCAAGGAGAGCTGCTGGCATACATCAGTAAAGGGCTATGCATTTTTCCTAGCCCTCTAGGAAAGTATAAACTCTCAACCTTTTCCTCTAACCACATTAAAGAATTTTCCCCCAAATCCCAGGTAAAAGAATCAACTGAGATGGGGATGGAGAATAGAGCTCCTCTTTTGACCCCTCTCACCCCATTAGCACAGGACTGTGCTTCTCTGGAGGCCTCTGGGAACATTTCTGCAGGTAGAGGCTGCCGTGGAAATGCACAGGCTGCCTGGGCAGGAATCATGAACAAGCAGTGCCCATTTGATGGTGAGTGAAGCAAGGCAGAGCTGGGCATCAGGCCGAAAAGACCAACACAGGAACATCAGGGCAGGCTGGATCATGCCAACTTTCCTTTTCTCTGTAAGCAAGAGCAACGGTTTTGACACAGCTCTGTGAAAAGTCAACAAGGCGGCCCCCAAAAAACATTAAGTCTCCTGGATCACAATCAAAAGCAGTAATCTTAGAGGTATTTTCCAACCTAAATGATACTACGATGAACTCAGGGGCTCTGCACCTCTTCCTTGCCTGGACTGCAGGATACACCAGTGGCTAAACAGATCTTTCTGTTAAGGCACTCACAGGGCAGTCAGGAACAAGATATATCTGCCCAACCTCAGCTGAAAAAAGCAGAAGACCACTGGCTTTGCCTGGTGCCCAACTAAAACTGATTGTCAAGAAGGCATCCTAGATTTATCCAATAGAGGTGGCCTGGATTGCTAGATAGACACCACTCCTAGTCAAGGAGGGAGGAGCACAGTCCGAACACTCCTCAAAGCCAGGCCAAGGCAGTTACCCACCTCCTGGTCTATTTCATAGCAGGAAGGCAGGACAGCCTTACACCAGAAAAGCTTCTGAAACTACTGTGGAAGAGGTAAGGAAGGGACCAAAAGACAATTAAAATACTAAACTACATCTCTGGGTTGGAGCTCTTCCAATGGCATAGACAGAAGTCAACCCTGGATTAGCCACCACCCCATGAGTGCCCACTAC
Organism: Rhadina sibilatrix; assembly: GCA_013400275.1. Classification (NCBI taxonomy): domain Eukaryota; kingdom Metazoa; phylum Chordata; class Aves; order Passeriformes; family Phylloscopidae; genus Rhadina; species Rhadina sibilatrix. The sequence goes on from VWYO01011284.1 coordinate 98,331, forward strand.
TAGAGCCTGAGGAGACCTAGAGAAGACAAACAGTATGTGTGCCCTTCATAACACAACCACATCCAAACTATGCACAGTCTTTACACACCTCCACCACTAAATCACTGTTAATGATGATTCCTACCCTAGCCCTCTGGGCAAGAACAACCATTCTGCTTAAAGTAGCAGCCCCATCACTTGGGGCCTCATCCCTTCACAAAAAAGCGCGAATTCAGAGTCCAATGTAGCCAGTCGAAACAGCTTCACAAAAGATCATTACATCTTGCAGGACTCTGCTGAAGGCATGGTCTGTTTGCAGAGCTTCTGGCCCTGCATGAAACAAAGCTCTGTTGGCCTGAGGGTACAGTTGCACTGTATTTCAGCGTTGACAAGAAAGCCGGTGTAAGTAGCTTCCACCTCCGCACCACGGTTCACCACTCTCGGTTGTGTCAACACAATTCTCAGCAAGCAAACAGCACTGCTGGAAAACAAAACAAAAAAATCCCTTTTCTCCCCCCTGCCACGCTTTTGTCTTGGATCCTTTCCGTGACCTAGTTCACAGCACAGCTCAAAACATCAAAACCAACATCAGGGTGAATAGCAGCACAAGCTAACAGCTAGAGGGGAGATGGGAATGCCTCCTCTGCTCCACCACGACAATTGTATAAACTGTGCACCCAGAACTTTGCTCCCGTAGGGCCAGCACTCTCACTTGGCTTTCCCTTACTCACTGATGACAGAAAGAAGCCAAGTACTAGATGGAAAACAATGGTAAGGGCACCCCAAAGTAAATTTTGGGACCCTGTGCTGGCAAGGAAGACTGCTGCACCCTGCATGACAGTGAAGAAATGTAGTTACCCCTGAATACCGCAGAGATCACTGTAATTACAGTTTCTACGCAGCTACACAACTCATTGTAACTCCCTCTTTTCATAAGCTCATAAATCTCAAAAAGAGTTCTTTTGAATTGCTATTTTCCACACTGGAAGCCCAATCCTATTTCCAATGAAGTTTGCTTTGTGATTGTCTTCAAGGGAGCTCAGTTTGGCTCCCAGCCCAAGAAAAATTTAAAAGAGCAAGTTACATCTCTAAATCAAAGACGGCAAATGCAAACAACAGCTCCCTTTTACATCCTATGCCTTCCCGATGGATTTTCCCCTGTGAAGTTGAGGCAAATAACTCCAGAGCAGCTCATCTTTGAAATCTTTGCACAGTTTCAATCTTGCTCTGTTTAAAATTTGCAATCAATTAGAGTTGGTTTACCAGTCAGTTCATAAAGTTATATGATTTTGGAAGTGCCATCTGGAGCGCAAGCAGCCGCAAGTGTCCGTGAGGATGTGCGCACAATTCAGCTCCAAACGCCGTCAGCCTCACTTGCTAAACAGCACCAGCTGTCTGTGGGGTAATGGATGCCCACAAGCTATTGCACTGAGAAATCTTTTTTCCTTCATTTAGTGAAACGAAGAGCTTTGCAAATCAAACACACTGAACCTCAAGCGCCGAGGGTTCAAAAGCAAAAACAATTAAGGCTAAGCAGTGAGGAAGCTTTTCCAACTCTGGCATTGGCTTGGCTGCACATCACTGCTGCAGCACATTCCCATTATTCACTTCAGGAAAACGAGAAGTTGCGTAACTTGCTACATCCAACTGCAGACATAGTAAGACCTATGAGCAATGCCACAGGAACCTCTTGCTTTTGAATTTCCTGAGCAGGCCCCAATCCAGCAACTTGATCTGTAAGCACAGAAGTTCATCCATGCTAATCTACTTGCAGAGCCAAGACTTCCAATTTTAACAGGCAATGAGCTTTGGGAAACAAGGTTTTTCTAAAATATTTGTATTTATTTTTGCATGTCATTAAACAAGGTCAATCTTGGCCATATATATATATATAACTAAACCAGGGCTTTTACTCTATGGTGGCGGCTCTTGATTTGCAAGTCCCTCATTCTAAAAAAAAAATCCCTTTAGTGGTCAGCAAATTCAAGCCCTCTAACAATAGGTTCTCTTTTCTTTTGCTTCTCAGAGGCTCCTCAGAAAGACTTCACAGATCCCCTGGAATTTCCAGCCCCAAAGCTGAAAACCATTAGTCCATGACATGGATTTCAGAAAGAAAAGACACTTGATTTATTGAAGCAATCCACTGTTTAATCAGAACATGCAACAACACAGGTCTGAAAACAGCAACTGATGAGAAATACTCAGGCAAAACCACCACCCAAGCGAGCAGTGTTTCCAAGCAGCAACTCCCAGCCTCTTGCCCCCCCGTTACACAGCTGGAAGCTCTCTGCATGGGGCCCATCTGTGAAGCACTTCCCTGGAGGATGTCCTTTGCTCACTCCAAGAGCCACATCTGTGCTGTCCAAGCTTCTGAAGCACAATGAGCATCCAAGACTACCATGCAACCTACACCTCAGTGCCATCCTTTCGGACTGGTGGAAGCTTGTGCTTCCTCGAGGACTCATGGGTCTGTTCTACGCTGCCAGAAGTTCCAGTGCTCCTCTTAATCTCAGGGGCATGCAAAACGGTACAAGGTATTGCGGCCTCAATCTCAGGACACCAGAGCACCTGGGACTGTGCAGAGGAATACAGTTTTCCATATTGACATTCAAAACTGTACTGAAACATACAGGGAAAAGAGCCTCACAAGACACCGCTGACTCTGCCTATCCCAGCAGGCAGCACTTGTACCTCATTTTCAATATTTACTTTTAGATATAGCACTTAGATACTGAGTTAGCATTAAAAGGTATGAACTGCAAGAGGTTTCTCTACAGAAAGAGCATCCCTCCTTTAAGACAGTGCATATCTGCCAGTATTTTCTATTTAAATTTAGAACAAAAAAGAAGTCTACAGGCCCTGAGCAAATCCCCACTGCACAGTACGGAGTCTCTCTCTCTCTCCCTCGTGCTCAAATCCGTACAAGTCCAATGCCACTCTGTCCTCGCAAGGAGAGAGGGCAAAGGTGTTGACCCCTGAGGAAGTAATCACTTATTTTTAATTTGACCCAAGTCAGAAAATTATGACATACAGGCTTATGAGGAATTAGAAGAAGTACTAAGATAGTTTTTACACGGGTTCATTTTCTTCTTCTGAGTGATGGTACCAGACATGGATAAACATGAGCTTAATGTTTCTCACCAGCAGAACTGGACATCACAGTTCTCCACTCAGGCCTGCCTCTCAGGTCCCCACACAGCAGCACAAGCCCTGCAGCAGCAAAGCCACACTTCTGATACCATCCTCTGCTTTGGTTGCAGGAGGTGGGGGTGTACGGAAGGCAGGCTACAACAACACAACATGCAGTCGTTTGGTGTTTTCCTAGTACTGGATCCCAGTCTCGCAATGACAGTAAGCCCTCTCCAGGTGCACATATCCATAAGATAACAGCCACCACGAACTGCCACTACTAACCAAAACCAAAAGGCCAGAAGCCACCACTGGGAGCTGCTGGTCAGTGGCTGTGAGCAGTTAGATGTTTGCCTGGCTGGTTCCAGTACAGCTTGGGATTATTCCAAATTTTCAGCTATAGGGAATATTTTTAAAGGAGACTTTCTACAAGACTCCATTCACATTTATTTTTCAAAATTAACAACTGTAGTGATCACAGAGCCAACATTGGCCTCGTAGCTGTGGCCAGCTAAATAGCCAAACCCCACTGGGGGAAAAGAGCCAAGCATGGTCAAAACGAAGCTTTTCAAAGGCGGCAAAGCACTGCTGAAGCTCCCTTTTCCACAACTCTCCTCCTTGAAGTCAGGCTGAGCTCACAGGCAATGATATCACAGAACACAGTTCATAGCATCCTAATTTGCACTTCCAGCCAGCGTGACTCCATTTCTTAACTCTTTATAGCTGCACAGATCTTGTAGGCAGTTCATTACTGACAAACCTGGGGTCAAAAAAATCCCACTGTTCCAAACAGTGATAGAATCGCCCACCTGCCTCCGCAGATCGAAAACCCTGCCATCAAGTCACTCATGCTTTCACAGACTCTGCATTCAAAGAGTTCAATCCTTGGCATAAGGGTTGGTGGGTTAGTTCACCACCTTCACAACCTTCTGAATAAAACCCAAACCTCCTTGTGTTAATTCGCAGCAGCTCTCCTTCCCGTCACTTCTGCACCCCCTCCCGCGCTGCCCAGCGGGATGAGCCCAGACACAGAGCAGTTTGTTTCACACGGCGTGGGCAGGCAGGGCACCATCAGCAGAGCATTCACACCAGCGCGGAGCCTCTCGCACCAACAGCGCACGGGCTCCTTGCAAGGCGAGCTTCGGCAGCCAGAGCGCTGCTCGCCGTGCGGGGCTGCGCCCGCGGCCCTCGCCGGCACCGAGGGGCTTATCCCGGGATGCCGAGATCGCGGATCCGCCGCCCCAGCGGGCAGGCAGAGCCTCGGCCGGCAGGAGAGAGGCCCCTACCCGCCTTCCACCTCCGCCCAGGCACGGGAACCAGCCCGGAAAGCGCCGGCAAGGCGGAGGGACGCGGCGGGCTGGCCCGGCGGCGGGCACCACCGGGGCTCCCAGCCGCACCGCCCGGCCGGGCACGGGCCCTGCGGCCGGGCGCAGGAGCCGCAGGCTGCCACACCGCCG
>VWYO01011284.1:102931-132642 GCA_013400275.1 Rhadina sibilatrix
ACCGACCCGACCCTCCGCCGCCGCGCCGCTCCCCGCCACCTTCCCCGGCGGCGGCCGCCGTCGCTGCTGCCGCTTTCCGCTTCCTGTGCCCGGCACCGCCCAGCACCCCGTCCCTCCCCCGCCGGAGCCACCGCCCCCGGGCGAGGTTTCCCTGCCCGGGAAGCGGCCGCCCTCACGCTCGCGGGGATCCCGGCCCCTAAATCCCGCCGGAGCCGGGCCGCCGCTGGTGGGGCTCTGCGGCGGGACCCGCTACTGAGCCCCCAAGGCCTGACTTGACGCTTGAACCTCTCCCCGTCGTTCAGCCTCCTCTGCACCTCAGGGCGTACACACGCTCCTTCACATCTCCTGCCTCTGCTTTCCCCATCGCCCCCCTCCTTGCTCCCGGTGGCCACCCCATGAGCCCCAGAGGTCTTGCAAGGCTCTGCAGCTCCCCTCCACCCAGCCACGCTCCTTGCCTGTCCTATGCCATCACTCTCTCCTCCAGGAGAAAGATACTGATCTTTGAGTCCCTTGGAGCTATCCCATCCCAGAGAGCGGTGTCCTTGGGTTTCCTCCAAGGCTGTCTATAGCCAGGCACTCTAATACCTCGCTTTCGGGTCGGCTTGGTCTGTTCCTCCACCCAAAGCCTGCAGCTGCAGCGCCCTTTGCCCCTGGTCACAAGAGGACTGCCATGAGGAAGGACCTCCTGCCGCCCAGGGGAGAAGGGCCTGGTTTGCCTGAAGCCTGGGCACCAAATTCCTGGCACCACTTTGCTGTGGGCAGGTGGGAAGGAAACAGGAGAGTCCTGTGTTAGCACAAGTAATTTTTTTCTACATGTAAATGTTGCTCCCATTTCATTTCACCTATGGGTTGTCTTACCCTTTAAAAATATTTAAGTTTTCAGGACATACAATGAGCTAGCAACTGGGAACGTATGAAGAAAATCTGGACCTCCTAGATTCCAGTCCTGCACTTTGAACTGCTCAGGAATGACCCAGGCCACAAATGGAACAAATGCAGAAGAAACTGAAGTTATTCCTATTAGATACTGTATGTTTTGCATTATTGTGGCTTCTGTAGATGGCATCTTTTATTTTTCCCCTCCACTTCGCCTTCACTCCCTTTTTCCAAAATAATGTTACAGTTATTTGTGGTGCTTGCCCCCCACTCAACACCCACAGCCCACAGAATAACTTCACAACGAAACAGTCAACCAGGAATGACAAGAAACCTTTCCATACCACTCTGATTTGGTAGTTACATTACCTCCTATTTTGCATGGTATACATGCTTACCCAACCCTGTGACTGACTGGAAGAGTCTGATATCAACTGATAGGCTCCATCTTGTATTATGCATCAACATGTGTCTAAACTTGCCCAAGGCCTGAGTACTCTGCTGCATTCCAGGGACTGTCTCTTCCCTGAAAAGCGTCTGACACCCTGCTGAAAGCCTGCCTCAGTCTCACTGCCTCCTAAGGGCTCTCCACCACTCATGAGCTTGAGTCCTCCCTGCTCAGAGATGGGCGAATGTGACAAAAGACAACGGGCTTGAGCTCACAAAGGACACACCTCTGGGGCAGGGGAGAGACTCCTACAAGGAACAAAGGCTATGGAAACTCAGGGGAAAACCTTAACAAGGGAAAGAGGCCTTTACCAAAGGTCTTTAACTAGATTTCTTTGAAAGCAACGAAGAAACTCTGCTAAATCTATTTCTCTTCTGACCCTGCTGCCCCAGCAGCTGCTCAAGAAGATTTAAGAGGATTTCTCAATCATTGTTTCATGGTTTAGAGCAGCAGGACTTGTTACCTGCTGTACCTTGCAGTACCCCACAGAAAGGAGACTGCTAAGAGATCTAAGCTAGGGATGTATACAAACCTCAGTGAGGTACAGCACCCATGCCCTGCCCAGACCTGGTGCAGATACCTGTTAGACCCAGCAGACCCTCACACCTAACTAGGTCAAGGTGTTAGAAGACTGGCAAAGGAGGAATACGCTGAAGATGGGCTCAGGGGCAGATTCTGAGATACTGTTAAATGCTTATCTCTCATCATCTGTTTAAACCTCTGAGACATGAGGAAATGTTTTGTATGAGTCAAGCTACCTGTGTAGTAGGATCATAGTTCAGAAATTTGTGAAGTGCTCTGCTCCTGTACACCACTGAATAGGTAAAATTAGAGTTGATTAGGGTTTTCTTTAATGTACCTGAATGGATCTCAGGATTCACAGGAGAATTGTTTCAGTTGCAATGGACCTCTGGAGGTCCAGTCTCCCCATTCAGAACAGGGCCAATTAAAGCAGGTTGCTCAGGGCTGTGCCAGGCAGGGCTTTGAACATCTCCAAAGACAATGAGTCCACAAGCTCCCTGAGCAACCTGTTCCAGTGTTTAACCCATGCACAGTAAAAATCAGGTTTTTCTTACATTTAAATGTAATTTTGTGTATCTCAGTTTGCATCAGTTCCCTCTTTTCCTTTCACTAGGTCCCACTGAGAAGAGTCTGGCTCCACTTTTTTACTTCCTTCCAACTGATATTTATACATAGTGATACACATTCACACACATCAGTTCCACTCTGAAACCTCTTCCCTAAGGTAAAAAAATCCCAGCTCCTGGCGTGTCAGGTACGCCAATCCCTGAATCATGTTAGTGCACTCCAGTATGTCCATGTCAAACAAAGTTGGTCTCTGGTCTAGAGTGTGCTTGCAATGCAAGACACTTTCACTGTTCCATTCTCCTCTGCTTTGATCTTTTCCTGTTTCTGCTGGAACTGTGGCGAGGAGACGTTTTAGGACGGATTTGTAAGTGGTCAAGTATATGGTCTGGCACTGCTTTATGGCATGATCTTAGATGCATATACAGATAAGTGAGGAGCTAGGGCACTCGTATGAAGCCAGGCCCAAACTGTTTCATCAAGTGGCACAAAAGAAAGGGATATTATTTCAGATTCTTCATCCCTACCCGCAGCAGACTTGAGATCATTTTATGAAATTTATGAGATCATAAATACATTTGATTTGCTCCAAATTTGTCTCTTTTCTATGGAAATCAATCCTTATCATGTGAATGTCAATGCTGCAACCTCAAATTCACTGGAAGCAGCAGAGAAAGGCTAGTAGATGTCCTACACTTATTTCAGCAAGTAAATTAATAAAATAATTCTTTTCTGCGTAAGTCACCAAAACACGAGCCTTTTTCAGATTTTACAAAAAGCAACTTTCTGTCTGTCCTTAATTCTCTCTTGATTTTTTTCAACAGTAACATGATTAGCATTCTCATTTCATACAGCTCCTTGAGGGGGTTGTTTCTATCCTTAGCTTTGAAGAAACACACAGGAAAATGTTACAAGTGCAAGCAGGAACATTCTCTTCCTGCCTGAAACATGAGGATCGAGACAGTTCCTGTCTTCATCACATTTTCTGAAGAGTCTACATGCCTCCCCACCAATGCAGTACCATCTGACCAGGGCCAAGATAGGTGGATGGTGTAGTCCAACATGAAATACACACACCTGCAGGAAATTCAAAATGATACAGCGATCTGCATTCTAGAGAAGACACTCATATGTCATTCTACTAATCCATCTACTGCATTCCTCAGGCGTGGACCTTTCACTGTGAAAAGCATGAGTTGGACAAAAAAACAGGGAGAGATGAGGCACGTTCTGAAAGGTGGACATTATCCTTTGCTATGGCAAATCCATTAAGGTTTTGAATCATTCTGTCTTACACTTTGATTTGCTGATCACAGTGCATGAGCAACACTGCTATTCACTGAAATCATCTGAATAAAGGTCCACAATCTCTCTTCCAGGATGATGTATTGTAAAGTGTGGGAGTTTTCACAGAACTTGATTTGTATGTTACACTTTTAAGTCAGCTCTCTGCTCAAAAGTTTGCTTTTCTTTTTCCTCCAGGACCTTGGCTTCATTTACTTTTAAATTAATCAATCTCCTTATCCTTATGTTTTTCTATTGATCATTTTTGTGGGCCAGATTCTGCTCTGTTTGGAGATACACACACACATATACACACAGTATTTTTGTTAAGATATTGAGGTTGAATTGGTGTAGATTTTCTCCATCACCTTGGAAACCAGTCTTCTTCAAAATCCAGGCTCCACCCTCCCCAACACACAGTGACATATCCAGATAATTTTTGTCTCTGACAAAATTCAGTGACGAAATCACACATCTACATATGTCCATAAAACCTGACTGATTTCTGAGCTTGGTAGTGTTTTTACTACTTCTTGAATAGAAGGGAAAGATCATTCTCAAGTTACAGGCCACTAAAGACAAAATTTGCCTGCATAATGCCCTGAGAATCAGAGACATTGTCAATCAGTGCTTTGTCAAGAAACACAAGCATGAGCTGAGCCAGCACAAAGATAAATGTCACTCTGAATTACAGCCTGCTTTTATATAGGATCAGCTGGAGCCTCCAGCATGGGGTGCAAAGTTTTTCCCTGAGACTGGATGTCATTTCATAGGTCCTATCTGATGGAACTGCTTGTACAGCCCATCTGAGCTGTGCAGGATGGTGCCCTCAGCCCCTGACCTCTGTCCAGCAGCTTACATTGAGCGTTTAAGTAAACATGCAATGACAGAAACGCACAAAGTGCCACTTTTCAGCTTTTCTGCTGCAAAAAGTCTTATTTGGAAGAAGAAAGAGAGAGAGAGAGGCCAGAGGGGCATGACTACAAAAGAACTCCTTCCTTCCCTTTTGGGGTGGTTGCTATTTAGAAAGGGAAAACGCATAGTACTGCACAGCTGAAGAAACAGCATGACACGCTTATTTTGTATAGCAACTTGTATAAAAGCTGCTGAGCCCTTTATGGAATTAATTATCTGAAATACATGATTTCTGCCCAAATAAAGAGAAATGGTGGTGGGTAGCAACACTAGAAAAACTTCACTTGGCTGAGATTCTGCAAAATCCAATTCAGGATTCAGTTGAAATCTCACTTCCATTTCAAAGCAGACAGAGGTAGAGCTTTTCTTTGGGTTCAGCAGATTTAAAGAATACTAAAGAAAAAAGAGAGAAAGCAAAAAACCCACAGCAAAGTCCCCACACTCCTACAGAAGTACTTCTTAAGCATATTTAAAGGGAACAAAATAAGGTAGATGCCATCTGTACAGTTGAAAAGGACAAGAGAGGAAAAGAACCTGATTTATTTACTTGCCCCTGAGTTAGGGGGCTAGAATCTGTTACACACCATGACCTTTCCTCTGTGTTACAGGTACCTCTCAGCTCCTGTAAACCTTGAGGGGTAAGGGACATTAACAGTCAGGCCTTCTCTCCCTTGTAACTCTAGTCAGTCATAGCAGGGTGAGGGGCACAGGACAGAGGCTGAAACAAAGGAAAGCGTGAGACCTCAAAAAGAAATAGCTGGCCATAGTGGAGGCAGATACACTTCAGTCTGTTGTGGGGGACCCAGCCACAGGACAAATCCTCTGTTCATGTGCAACTGGTGGCCAGAGAACCCGTAGGTGTGTGTAAAGCTGAGGAACAAGACTGCATGCACTGGAATACTTGGGAACTAAATACTTGGGAACTTTTAACGAAGGGCAATAAACATGCAGGAAAAAGAAGAGGTGGAGGAACAGAGCCTCGAGTCTGCAGACTGAAATTATGTGTTCAGTCAAGCTGCCAAAGAAAAAAGCGTAATTGGTGTTTTAATTCTGGGAAAGAGGGAGCGTTTTTCCAGGCTGGAGAAGCACTGTGAGCTGCTGCAGCTGATTAACAGTGCCACCAGCCGGCCCACTGGAAGCGGGCCAGTTTGAGAGGCTGGGGAAAACAAGGTAGATCCACTCACCACCCCTCACCCCTCCAAGTCCTCACAGTCAGACTCTGATCCTGCAGGCACTCTGCCAAACGCAGAGGGGGCTCTTCCTGGGAACAGCTGCAAGAAAGGTCTTACCCACAGAGGTGCTGTGCAGCAGCGGCTGCCCTCAGCTCCAGCAGGGTCAAGGGAGGTAACAAATCCCATGGGGTTGTCTGCTACAGCCAAGAGTGAACGACAGAGTATCCAGCTCAGGAGGGCTTCTCCTTGTGTGGAGCACACCAGTCAGCATGATGAGCCATGGCAGGCCTGGAATTATTAAATAACCAGATGGTGCCACAGGGGCAGTGTAAATGCAGCCAGTGAGATGTATGTTGGCCATGAGATATTTAGGGACATACTTTCCATTGCTTGTGGGGTGATTTCCTATTGGAAGATGAGCTTTAAATTGAATTAAGTTTGGCACTGTACACTCTCTCTACTCACAAAACTTATTAGGAGAGCTACTATTGCTTGGTTGTACAAAAACACCCTAAATATATGTTAAAAGCAACCTAAAAATGTTGGCTAAAAATAGTGTCAACAGTGCGAAACCCAGGAAAGTTCTCTTGCAGTAGAACAAAGCCAACATCAAAAACTCTGCACTAAAAAGTGAATCAAAGGGTCATGGAATCTTTCACACAGTTTTTAGACAGCAATAAGGAATCGGTTTTGCCCTACAGCTGCAACAAAGAGCTGTGTAATGAAATAAGAGTTGTGGGAGAAAGAAAGGTATCGTTTGTAGTCAGTCTCAAATTTTGGCAGCCTTGCACACCTTTGCCAAGGATACTGGTCAGCATTTTGCTAGACTATAACCACATGATTAGGTAGCTAAATTTTATATTTGAACAAATGCAAGTCTCAAATGGATTTCTGAGAAATCAGAAGAGTATGAACAGTTTATCCTGTGTGGTTGTCATACAGCTGATAGGTTCCTTTCTGCTGAGGTATATGTGGACATGTAGACTGAATGCCAGGTGACCACTAAAAAGCCGACTGAAAAGAGGTATAGTGAGATAAGGTATGAAATTTGAGAGGGAGGGAGGGGGCAGGGAAATACAGCTAAACAATACTCCTTTCCAAGCCCTAACAATAACTTAATGTAAGGGATAACAATGGACCATCAGTTAAAAGTTTAATTTTCCATCTCCAAAAGCGATCTGGGATTGAGCCAAGATCCTTCCTCTTTGGACTCTGAAGCCAGAGAGAGTCTCATTCCACTCCAGAGCCACCGACAACATGCAAATGTTGGGGCCAGTCACAGCAGAGAGATACAGGTGTGAATAATGGCTGTGCAACCCATGTTTCTGACGTGAATGCACATGGACTGCCTGAGTGATGGCCACTTTTTGTGCATGTTCTTGGTGAAATTACTGCATCTTCATGGCTTTGAGACTGTTGTTGAAGATGAATATGGCTGTGAAGCAGAGGAAGAACCCTTATTCCTAGAAAAGTAGTATCTAATAAAATGTCAAGGAAATGCTGTCAAGTGTCAACAAATACCAGACAACATGTCCACTAACAGATTTACCAAGGAAAAGAGCCAGAATGCTCTGAATACTTTTGTCTTTGTTTCAGGTTTTTGGTTTCACAGAATTGCTGACAGTGTCAGTATAGCAAATGCAGGTCTTCCAAGACAAGGGACAAAACAGAGCCGGCTTGTAAACCTTCCTTTCCTGGAAGGTGAAAGCCTTCCTAAGCCTGTCCTAACACACCAACTTTCATCATGTTCAGGCAAGGAAGCAGGTTATCACCTGTTTGGAACACTGTAATGTTTTTTTATATTCTCACTTCTGCTACTTTCTGAGTCACTTTCGTTAATCTGAAATTCCAGTCATGTCTCCCACAGATGTGGCACATACAGGTAAGTCCATGCTGTCAACAGAAGACTAGCACCTGGTTCTAACAAATTCTGACAGGCACACTGAATAACACTCATCTGTCATTATCACCTAGAATGCTAAGTCTTCGGTGTGGAATGAGTATCTGGATGCTGTCAGAAATGCTGGATGCTGACAGTGAAGTGAGAGAAACCAGGTTGTTTTAGCTGGACTGTGGCATCCATGCCTTGCCTCACCTCCTTGCTTTGCATTTACCAAGATATTTACAGGATCATTTCAGTACTAGGTGGTGAACAGACTGAGACACCTCCCAAAAGGATACATAAGAGTGGGCACACCCCGAGCTGCCAGGTGCTTTCGGATGAGGCGCTCGGTGCCGTACCAGTTGAAGCCTTTTGTTGCGTACCCGATCCGTGGCAGATGCACTGTCGCTGAGAAGGAGGGGACAGAGAGCGCACACACTTCAGCACAAGACACACATACAGAAAGCAATGTTGGAAAAGATTTCAAGCTACCCAACAAAGAACAGAAAAAATACTTTTGAGCAACCTATCTGCTGTAGAGATCTGACTTCACTTCAGAAAAAACAACAGAGAGGTGGAAACTGGTCATCATCTTTAGGTGCAACCACGCATGTATGGATTCGCTGTTCTACTGCACAGACACTTACCATTCCTTTTCTTGGCTGCTAAATAAATCTTCTTCAGGCCCTTTTCCAAAGCTGACAGCTTAATGCCAGACAGGTTGTTGGACCGATCCCGGTGCTGAGCTACAATCAAGGCCAGCTAAGGAGAAAACACAAAAAATTGAAATAAAATCTCTGTACAGTAGTAAGCGGCACAGTGACAGTGCGGGAAAACTGCATTAGTATCTTTTAGCTTTAATAAATGAAGGAAAGAACTCATTATCTCTAATATTTAACTGCAACTTAGCCACATTCAGTAATCAGTGCCATTATTGTGAAAAAGACATAAGGTTCATTTCACACAGCTCCAGAAACATATGGATAGAGCAAAACAGGAAAGAGCTCCTCATTCTCACCAAATCTTGTCCTTTTTTCCTGGATTTTTTGTCATCAATAGGGAACAGCAGGGTACCTCCTAACTCCAAGTCTGTCCAGAAAAAAAGAACAGGACAACAATAAAAATATCAGTCCTGAAGAGTAAAAAAGCAGTCAATGAAGCAGTGATTTCACTGTTACATTCTGTATTATTCTCTGAGACTGTTTTCTCATGATGGTTTCAGCAGTGAGATCCTTTGCCCAGGGAAGCAAGAAAAATATTTTCCCCCATAAGCCACACAGTCACACACACACATATCCCACTTAAAGATAACAAATGGAAAGAGACACTGAAATGAGAAGAACGCATCTCCCAGGAAATTAGAAGGATCAACATGTCCATCTTATAGCAAGATGTTCATTCCTAACCAGCTGCAAATATGTCAAAACTGTTAATATGTGCTCAGGAAAAGATTAGTGCTTGGAGGGAAGCAAAGGCTCCACTGAATGGTGCCTGAGGTAGCTTTCATCCTACTTGAAAGCACTTTGACAGAAGATACAGTGCACTCTCTTATTTAGTGAAAAACATTCTGTGAATAATGTACAAGTTTGGAGTTTTTCCCCTTTTTTTTAATGACTTGCAGGATGGATTGGAACGATCAACCCCTACACTCATACTCCAAACAAGCCAAGTCAAAGCATCCACTGAAGTACTACTTTCAGAGCTAGGGATGCATATATCCAAAGTAAAACACATGAGCATCACGGTATCCAGGCTTCACTCCTGCACTGTCAGTGGGGTTTTTTACCTCTTTCAAGTATCTTGGCCCCGGATCCTATTTTAATCTCTCACCTTTCATCTTTCCTGCCATCTCATATATTTTCCTCGGCTGATCAGAACGAGCCTCTAGAGCAGTGAATAAACCACCCCTTCCCCAGCGGCCAGAGTCATCTAGAATGAAATAACAAGTTAGATTCCTTTTAGAAGCGAGGTTGAGACCATTCCTGCAGGAAAGGCACCTGCTCTGTACACTGATGGCAATGAATGATTACCAAAACCAGATATGGGAACTACATACAAACTTAAGCCAACCCCTACTCAAGGGACTATCCTAAGGATAAACCTCAGTCCTGGAGGAAAACAAACTTATCAGGGTTTCCTGGAAAACTCTGCAGAAAAATTCCTTACTGTCCACCAAGAATGCTGACGAGCATACAGATCTGACAGATCCTCACATACATACATATGGGTACACAGAGCGTGCATGTAGCATGTCCCCAGATTGGTGCCTTGGGCTTCCCACACCAGGTGCTTGATATGTGCAGTCTTCCACTTCTACTTGGCATTTGCACTTCAAACATGAGCCTTCGTGCAGAGTGTCACATAAGCCAAAGCAGATGATGATGTTCTGCTGTAGCCCTGGACAGAGAACAGCTCCAACGCTGCTTCAGGAGGAACTCTGTAATGTGACTGTATCTCCCTCAGCTTTAAACGTCTTAAAAGAGGGCCTTAAATTAGGAGACTAGCCTAGGGCCTCTGTACTGTCCGTGTTGAGAGGCAACCACCAAGAAACTCTGACCTCAGCCTCTGGAAGTGTCTGTCTCTCTCTGGTGACCGGAGAAAGAAGATGAATTGCAGTATCTCAGTTTGATCCCTACAGCTTCCACAGGATAAACAAAGGGCCCTTCTCTCATGAACTGTCATCATTTAGCCAGAGATAAAAAATTTCTACTACTTGAGATTAAGTCAGACTCAAATCCAAATTATTTCAGAATTAGAAACTATTGAACCATTAGGGACAATTCAGCTCCCCTGTTCACCCACCCAACAATTCTCCTGTTGTTCAAAAGTCCCACCTAGGCAATGAACAATGATGGCATCTTCCTCTTCTGCTTGGGGGTGGGTTACATCTCCCATGACGTACTTAATACAGTTCTGGTCTCCATCTTTGTAATCTAAATCCACATTTGGCCCCAACTCATCCTTCTCAAACTCTTCCTCAGAGCCACTTTCCTCTGAAGGAAGGCAGGTAGATGTGTAATGACTGGCCTCCCACCAGGCCATCCTGAAACCAAGCAAAGAGGATGTTCAAGGAAAATCAAACGTGGGGGCACACAGCTTGGTTTAAATCATTGCAGTGAAACACAGGAGACCTAGACCTGCATTCCCTCTGCTCCCTCCCCATTTTAGGCCAGAACAATGGTTACCAAAGTTCTTATTTATAATATTAGGATGTGCCAATGTGATAAGGCAATAGCAGGCATGGAAAAAGTGAGCACATAACAAGGGCAAAGAGCTACTTGGAGTGGTGAAAAGGAAGAACACCTGGGAAACAAGAAGGAGAAAGTAAAGACGTGCCAGAGAGTCACATAAGTCAGACGAATTCAGAGGGGCCAACTGTGACATTTCAGAAAGCTTCTCCCAAAAGCTCATTAATTGTACAGTCAGACATGGGGCTTTTACTCAGGCCATTCTCTGTGAATTAAAGTGAAGTCAGGCAGGGTATTCAGGAGGAAAGAACCCTTGCTAGAGACTCCAACCATTTTTCCACCTTCACATCCCCCCGTTATGCAGTTTGAGCATATTATTTCCATCAATCAGACACATTCCAAGAGCAACAGACATCAGTTTACAAATAGCAGATGCAATACAAACCATACTTTTTCTTGTGTTCTGCCTCTGCTTTTGCTGCCTTCTTTTCCTCCATGAGCCTTGCTCTCTTTGCTGCTGCTTCTTGACGCTTCTTCCTCCGAGCCTCCAACTCCTCCTCACTCAGCAAGTGCTTCCTCCTGCTCGACTGCTCCCGAAGGCCTGTGAGAAGGGCCTGGAGAAAGAAAGAGGTAACACAGAAACAAACTGCTCATCTTGAAGCCATGCCTGATGCCCTCCTTAACCTACATTCCTTTCCCATTTGTTTACTTGTCCACAAGTCTCAATCATCAGATCTCAATTGTCACATCATATGTGGTTTTGTGACTTGAGTTTATAGAAGTGCCCTGTACAGCATATCTCAGATCTGCTCACAAAACTGCTGAATTGTCAAGCCCTGATTCCAGAGCCAGCTTTAGTACACTGACATACAAATCCTTTAACATGCCTTCTGCAAGCTGTAGGTAAAGAGAGAAAACTGCCAAGTTTCATTTTCCACAAGCAAATGAAAGAGCATCACGTTCCTTGTCACATCTGCCTTACGTTTGCTTTGTTCCGGAGAGCTCTCCCTTCCTTACTGGTCTCTTCAATCAATGCTTTCTGAAGATCCAAAAGCTGATCAAATGCTTTTTTGTCTTCTCTGCTGGGTTCTTTTGAATAATCTTTGCCTTCATACACATACATGTGATCTTTAAAAAATAATTAAAAAGTGTGAAAAGGAACTGAAACCTACTAACACCTAAAATGTACAGTGAGATCAAAAAAAATCTGGCTCTTCTGAGACATTGTTCAACCCTCAGCAGAGACAGATCTTCACTCCCACAATTTTTTGGTATGACCAGAGTCAGTATCATGTAGAAACAAGAGAATCAAGATTTGCTTCCTCTGACAAAAGCTTTTAATTTAAGATAATTTAAGATGTTTAGACTGGCAAGGAAGTTTTTTTCCTATTTCAGTTAATTAATTATTTTAAATTGTGGCTCCATCGCTGTTCTCTCTGGTCATTCCATCTCTGCCAGTGGAGAATTCATTCAGCTCTGCTATGTAGTTACAGGCAGCTCTTGGAAAGGGACAGCAAATTTTTGCTTTTGACTTCCCAAATGAAATGAAAACACAGAACTCTGGCAGCCCAGAGTTGCTGCTCACCACGTGAGTTATTTTCCTTATACTTATTACACAGTGTGGTACCACTGCCTCTCTTTTAAGTCACCACCAGAAAATACCACTCTTTGCTAACTCTCAGCAAATAATTACTCATTGCCGGCAGCTGCTGCTGGATGGACAATAACTGTCCTGCAGAGCCACAGTTCAGCTTCAGTCACAAATCTATATTTAAGTGCTACCCTGTACCCAGACAAAAATTCAGCCTTTCTCTGGGAAAGAAGGCACTGGAAGAGGGAAGTATCCTTAGAATTTATTTTCATATAGTATGGGGCTGTGAAAAACCAACCACAATTGGGTGACATTTGGGCTGGAAAGCAGAGTTTTGAAGACAGAGTAGGTTTGTTTTAATTCTATCAACACCATGACTCTGCATTTCTTATCTCACCTTTTGTATTTTCATAGCTAATAATCTTTTATTTGGAGATTAAAACCATGAAACACCTGATACACAGCCTTTCCTTAAGATACTATTACACCTTCAAAACTGTAGATCTTTCTGAATGGCTCTCTGTGGGAAAAGTAGTAGCTACAACATATTTCCCCACTTCTCAGAAATTTCCAGCTAAGGTATTAAAAAAATCAAAAGGAATTCTACTCTCAGGCACCAAAACTGGGCAAGTATTGTTAACATTACCTTACAAACAGGCAAGTAAGGACAGAAAAAAAGAACAAAAATACCAAAAAATACTCAGAAATAAAGTTTGTGGATAGGCCACAAACAAAATCCAAGTAACTTAATTACAGTTGTGCTTTTCTTCTTCTTGCCTGAAAAATGCCACCCCTACCTGGGAAGCCTTCTCTACCAGCACTCAAGTGACACAGCTATTTAGGTTCTTAACTTACTGTCTGTATCCTCCTCTTCATTCTCTTCCTTTTGTGGCAGCACAGTGTCCATTATCCACTGCCCTCCTTTTGTCTCTCCAAGGATGTTTTCCAGCTCCACATCCTGTATAGTACTTCCCTCAGAGGAGAGCAATTTATCCAGGCCAAATTTCAAGATTTCACTCAGCTTTAACAAAGAGAAGGGGAAATTCAGTATTATTATCCTCTAATTCCATGTCAATCCCAGTGTCTCAAGATTCTCAGGCTTAAATGCAAAGGATGTATGAGTGGAGGAACTTAAGCTTTAAGGCTGCCTGTCAAAATACTTATTCTTTAACATGCCCCATTCTCCCAACACCTGACAGGACAAGTCCCAACAACATATCTCCCTCAATCATATCTCATCCAGACTTGAACAGTCGTTTTTCTTCAGGGCTAAATGACAAAATAGCACTGTACTGACTGCATTCAAGCAGCTTTCTTCATAACCAGAAAGGCCAGGCTTGCTTTTGCCCTCAACCCCTTTAAAACAAAACCCCAAATACCATAAAAATCCAGGGGGAGAAAAATATCAGCCTGGAATTTCCTATAGGCTCAGTTCCACTTCTCCCACAGACACTGTAATTGCTGAGATACATACAAATGGCGCACAGAGGGCAGCCAGAGGGGGAAAGGATACACTAAATCCAAATCTCTCCTAGGTTTAGCTGCACAGAAGGGATATATTCCCTTAACGTCACTTCGCTTCATGTTCTGAAGCCAAGTTCTCAACACAAACCTCAACTTTCAGGTCAGAATTATAAATCATGCCCTGACTCCTGAGACACCGTGTTTGCCAAGAGGCCAAAAGAGGGTTGACCAAGTTTCAAACTAACAACCAAAAGCTGACTAGGTTATCACCTGACTTCTTATCAGCTCTGTTTGTGAGAGAAAAGCACCAGAGACAGATCAGTTCAAGAAACAATGATTCAGCTTCCACTTTTTACAATTTCCACTAATTATAATTAAAAAAAAAGTAAGACAAAGAAAGGTTCTGTCTTCCCCTCTTCTCCAAGACAACACACCCTTTTCCCACAACGAACGCACTTCAGAATTGCAAAAACTGTCTTCAAACATCAGATGTTGTCTGGACCCTGGGATGTCATTTTGGTTCCTACACAAACAGAAGCTGCCGTGTCAATGCTCAACTGTTTGCAGAGGTTCAAACCCGACGTAAACACAGAAACATTCTGGAGCATTTCTGAGGTGGTTACTGGAGTCAAATTGAGGATATAACTCTGGTTTACCTGTAACTCTGCTGTTCCCTGAGGCTTGGGCGCTCCCAGAGCAAACTGCCCCCCTTCTACGATGGCGCTGGTCAGCCGGAGCTTCGAGGCAGCTCTCCGGTAGATTATTTCTTCAACTGTATCTCGCCCAATCAAACGGATAATTTTTACAGGCCTTGAAAAGTTTAAGAAAATTCTTATTACTTGCTTTGTTTTGAGGTGCACTAAGGTATTTACCATCCCCTCACCCACTCCTTTGGTAGGTAAAGATGAGAACAAAATGAGCAAAAATAATCAGCAAAAATGTGATGCTGATACAATTCTGCTTGACACAGGAAAAATGCTCATTGCAAAAGTGCAGGCAAACCTCCAGCCTCCATCTCCTACTCCACATTTACAAAGCTCCCACCCTGGCTACATGACAAGGACAAGACTGTATGCTGAAGCTGGAAGATGAAGGCACAAAATCCTCTCAGCTCCCCTTTGATCTTTAATCTATCCTCATATCCCTTCCATTGCCTATGGAAGGGGAAAGCAATACTGAGAGGCCAAGACAGTAACCAACCAAACCACAAGTAGTGACATTTCTCACTTGTGCTGCCCGATCCGGTGAGCTCTTGCTATTGCTTGCAAGTCATTTTGTGGGTTAAAATCACTATCGGTAAAAATAACTGTATCTGCTGCTGTCAGATTCATGCCAACTCCACCTACAAACAAAAGAAGAAGGTCATGAAATATGTCACCAACAGAAAATAAAGGAGAAGCTGAAGAATTTATGCTCTGCAAAATTCTGTCAGATCTGATCAACTGCATCTAATCCAATCCATCTCTTATACCCAAATCAAAGTCTCTTAAGGATCTAAACAGATGGGTAAGCCTTCCATTTCCAGCTTCCAGCTTTCTGCAACATTCAAAAAAAGACACTGTACAATGCAATGTAATCAAAAAACATAGGGTGTGAGTGAACCAATGCAAAAGGGACTGATTGTCAAGACTGATGAACATAGACATAATTCTTCTGCTGGCAGGCAGATTATCCCTGCAAGGACTGGCTTCCCTGAAGCCACAAGGGACTGCCCACGTCATCACTTGGCTGCAGCACAGAACCAGCTGTAAATACACCATTGAAACAGTGGAAAACACCAAACCAAACTATACAATAACCAGAGCTCAGGTGTTCATCTGACTCTAACATTTGAACTTGGGTTCTCATGAAATAAAAAGATAAGAAAACCTTAATTTTACATTTTAAAATACCTCTACTGTGACCACATACTGTAGTTAAAGAGGTGAAAACCTGCTGCCTTACATTTCCCCCAGCTCATGACAATACACTTTCCTTGTAATCAGAATATTCCTGCAAGCTGAGACAGTCATGCACCTGAAAATCTCTGTCCATAATACAACAATGTCCTACAACAACAATGGCAATACTGTTAGTATTCACCTGCTCCCAGCTGAATACAAGATGCTTTGGCCAGACATAGCAGTGTGCAGTCAAAAAACAACTCTAAGACTGGCTGGCATGGGAGGGAGGGCTCAGGCACTGTGGTGAGAGACACACATACTCCTGACACACATCCAGCATTAGGGTCTTCCCTTCACTAGCCCTGTGTGCTATGGTGCAGGGTCATCGAGACAAATCTAACCAGAAGCCCAAAGGAAGACTTGGTTCCAGTTTGATGTTTGAGACCAAGCAGTGTGGATTCCTCCTCTGGAGACAAGCAGAACCCTGGCTCTTGTGCTTGTTTGAACAGAGAGACAGGGAGGTTTGAAACTGTGTAGAAGACACAGATCTGCCCAGGGAGCAAAGAGGGGCAGCAGCACAGATGGCAGTCCCATGGAGTTCTCTGCAGCCTCAGGAACGCAAAAGGCTCTCGTTTCAGTCTGTCTGCCAGCTAAAGAGCACGTCCATGTTCAGCAAACTTGAGAAGCAGTTCCACCAGCTTACTTAAAGGAAGCCTGTTCCTGCCTAAAGTCTGATGCTTGCAGAAATAAAATGGTAGTGAGATTCCTTAAGCTCAAACTGGCACAGAGACAGGCATTATGGAACTTGGAATAAAATAAACTCAAGAGGCTGCAATATGAAAAGGATCTTGGCATCAGCTGTCAAAAGGAAAGCACAGAAACCAGATGTCCTAGATGAGAGACCCAAGTTCAGGATGTGTCCTGTCTCCCTCAAAATTCCCCCACATGAGCAGGCTCTGCAGGATTCAGAATTCCCTGAAACCTTGCCAGAGAGAATAAAATAAGAGTGCAGAAGCAAGAAGGGTTGTTTGTCTCTCCTTACTTACCTGCTCTGGTGCTCAACAGGAAGATAAAGATGGGCTGTTGACCAAAGTTCTTGATGGCAAGGTGTCTCTCCTCACCCCTAACAGAGCCGTCCAGCCGCTCATAGCTGTAGCCTTTCCAAACAAACAATGTGAATGTTTCTGAAATTTCATTTTTGCTCTTACCCTCTTACCTCATTCTCTATTGTCTCACTGCTGTCCTGAATCCTTTCGTGCCAAATCCTCCTGACTTGGTTCTCTGCCCTCAACTCCTTCATTTTTTCCCAGTTAAACCTCATATAAACTGAGGTAATGACCCTGACTTCCAGATTGACTGTTGGTAAAGAGTAATTTAGCTGAGTCTGAATCAGAGACTATTAGCATTTAATTTACTGCTTGGAAACACAACAGGAAAATTCAGAGCCCAAGTAAAAGAACATTAGCACACAGTCCCATTTCAGACTACGCTGTGCTGGCTGTCAGCCCCACAAAGCAGGCCAACAACCATCAGATCCTCCTTCTCCAAACTCTCACGGCCTTCAGTGTGTGCTTTGCTGTGAGCAAGCAGTATGGGATATGGCACTACATTTGGCTTTATCCTACATTATTCGTTGTCCAAAACCATAAACACCAAACAAAAGCCTCTTTCATGGGAAATCCTAAGTAGGCATGGAGCCATGTGGATTGAAACAAAAGAAAATGTCCCAAGAACACATTGCTAACCTTGCCAAAAATGGTCTGATCCAACCTGCCCTCACAGACATGTTGGGGCCCCACTGTCAACAACTGTTTTAATCAAAAATTAATTTCCTGGTATAACTGTGGCTCAGTTTGTGTTTTGTCCTGGACAAAGTGAATCTAGAGCAAGCCTATTGGCTTTACTGCAATTACTTCAGGACACAGGTACACAACTGAACACAGGTATATAATGAAACACTGCCACCCTGCCGTTTTTTAGTTCCATTTTATCAAGGCACAAAAGATGGAGCTACTTTGAAGAAAAACACTTAACTATCAGCTCATTTCAGGAAGCAAAGAGCTGAACTCAAGACCCTCCAACTCNAACACTGCCACCCTGCCGTTTTTTAGTTCCATTTTATCAAGGCACAAAAGATGGAGCTACTTTGAAGAAAAACAACTATCAGCTGATTTCAGGAAGCAGGTAACAGCAAAGAGCTGAACTCAAGACCCTCCAACTCACAGAGCTGATGCAGGAATATGGTCCCTATCTAAGAACCAAAAAAACTTCATCACATTCCTTTCTCCATCCCAGGCAGATCAACCAACAGGAACAATATCTGGCAGGGATTATTAGGATAAACCCTCTCCTATCAAAGCATGCAGAACATACCTCTATAGTCCATGTAGTCCTGCAGGATATCGAGCAGTTGAGTCATCTGAGAAAAGAGCAACACGCGGTGGCCACTGCAAGAAGCACAAGAAACCCTGTGATCCTCAGCACACTGTGACAGCATTTCACAGCCTGCTGGGGGGTCACAATAGCTTAACCAGTGATTATTAGTCCCTGTTACACAGCAAGGCCTCCCAGAATCACAGCCCTCACCACATTTTCAGCTCCACACCTAAATGCAATCAGTTAAGCTTTATCTGCCATCATCATTTGCCCTCCAGGGTGTGGAGTCACAGAGATGTAACAGGGCTCTGGCACAGCTCTGCTGCTGGCTGGACACAGGCTGGTGAGGAGCCTGTCTAAAAGCATCCCCAGCTTCAGCCTAGCATGACGAGGTCTTCTTCACCCCTTGACTGCTCTCAAATCACACACTACAATGCATCTGAAACACTGGGAAAATGTAATATCAGCATCTCTGTGACAGCAGAACATTTCCTTCTCCACCAAATGACCCTCAAAGTTCAAGCTCTACCTACAAAAGTGTGTTAGAAATCAGCTCTCCTCCCTCCCAGCCCCAGGGCTCACACAGTGCTCTGTTTAAATCAGACTTCACCCTAGAGCAGAATACAGACATTTTCAAGTCCAGAATTTGTACAGAGCTGGTCCTGCAGCAAAGACATTCAGTGGAGAGGCAGCCACTCACAAGGTGCTACACAGGAGGACAAAGACAACAAAATCACATCAGAACTTCACAAGGGCTGTTGAAGCTCTCTTCTTTAGTCTTTGGATTCCAGGTTCTGAACTCATCAGAGCACAATGCAAGGGGTTCTGAACATCAACCCCAAAACTTCTGAAGTTTCAGCCTATTCTTGGGTTTGTCTTTTTCACATTTGTCATGGATTGTGCCTCCCAGGCTAACACAGGCATGCTGAAACAAAGGAACTCAACTGAGGCATTAGAAACCACTCTCAGGAAATTCACAATCAAAGTGGATATGCTGAAGACCAAGTCACATGGTTATTGTCCCAGGTTCTCAAATATGGCAAATATGGCATGTGAGAGAGTTAGTTGAGTGCTTTGAGAAATGCTTAAAGGGAAGCTACAAAAATCTTCAAGGTTCCTCTACCATCTCCAATACAGCTTTTTTCACTTCTTTTAAGTAGTGAGTAACGTGTAATAGGTTAGTGCTCGTGTTGTGATGAATAACTGCTCAATCTATGGCTAAATAAAGTAGTTTGCTTTTCCAGTTTACTTTTTTTTCCCTTTGTCAACCCCATCCCAACATGACATACCCAGTGTACAAGAATGAAAGGAGTTTATCCAACAAACACATCTTGCCACTGGCTTCAATGATATGGTCTCCAATCTCAAAGGGTTCTGGCTCGACGCCTGGAACAGAAAGGAGTTTTAAAGGCAGAGTTAGTACCACAAAAAACAATTCCGTGGTCAACCTCAGTGTGTCTGCACTGTCACTTTTGCTGAGCAGAGCCACATGATGCTTGATTGAGAAGTGATGGTCCTTCTCTATATATTACACCCTCAGTAATTCACAAAGCATTGTGATTTCTTTATTTAGATAAGAGGAGACATAGAAATAGAAAGCTGTAGTCAGAAACTCAGACTCCACACAATCTCCTACTTTATTCGTCATTATTGATGAACTGTCATGTGTTGGAACTGGTCACAAACTCACAGCTGCTACTGATTCAAGCACAAGAGTGTTTATTACTTGCTTCTTCTAAGCATTACACTAAGAACAGAACACCACTGTGTAAATCAAGAAAGTTACTCTTCCTGTTTCAAAAGAGAACGGTGCTTTCCTACCATTGAAGAGGTATGGGTGGACAACACACTTCCGAAGCTGAATTAAGACATTCTGGAGTGTAACCTTCCTTCCCGTTTCATTTTCAAATGCATCTGGAACAAAGAGCAGAGAAAAGAACAGAGCAAGGAAGCCCATGCTCCATTATTGGCTGTGACTGGGAATGTCTTGGTACTAAGCACTGCTCTGAAGTGCTTCAGCACTGGAGTATTTCTCTCTGTGTATCACATCTGGATTTGAATTTCCTGTCTCAAGACTAATACATCTGTTTTCATGGACCAAAAACAAAATTTCCCCTCACACTTTTCGGACAAGCTCTTAGAAAGAAGACACTCGTAAGCACCACTTTGTCTTGACAGACTCACTGAACTTTCTGAACTCCCTGGAAAAGGTCACTGTAATTTTTCTGAGAGTGAATCATCAAAATAAGTGAAGTAATTTGGTGCCGTTCATTTGCATTTTCAAAAAAAAAAAATACAGCACAGTCAAGATCTCCTGGGCAACCAGGACATTAAGAAGAGCTGCATTTTTGTGAGGAAAAAAAAAAAGCATGCACATATGCCGACTACAGTAGAAGATGAAGTTTCGGATTTCTGGGTGACGTTCATGCAAAGTGCTAGAAAGCCCTAGAAGAACAAAGGATCTCCAACTCCCCAGTTTTAACTTCCCTACAACAAATAAGCACCCACAAACCACATGATGGTAGTGATTGGATTCTACATAATCCTGCAGTTTCCCAAAAAACTCCTATCTGCATCCAGTAGGTTGAAAATTTCTTTATGGCATCTGTGCTACTATTAGAAAATCTGAAGAGAACAATAGATCCAAAATTTTTTATACCACCCTTTGGTCTGAATACAAAAACATGCAATAGGAGCAGGCTTACCTTGTGATAAGTATGTTAAATTACTTTAATTACTTTGAGACTGGCCCAAAGCAGATCCTCAAGCTGACCTAACTCGCAAATACCTGAGCAATAGATCAATACATAGGTCTCTTCTTTTGCCACAGACTAAAACCAAAAATTAAGTGCCTCAAATTTGGCATGTTTATTCTGTACATATTCTTCAGACCAAAGTAACTTCTGCTTCTTTACAACAGAGCATGCATGTACAAGAGGAATTAGTTTTGTTTTTAAAAATAATTTATAGATTTCAAAATGCCCAGCTACCTAGATCTTTTGTCAAAATGGCCTTGTAGTACTTCTTCTGCAGAGCTGACATTCCGTGGTACAGAACCACTTCCACCTTCTTTGGCAGCTCTGCAGCCACCTCAGATTTGACTCTTCGAAGCAGAAATGGCTGCAGAAGACTGTGCAATTCTTTGGCTATACAGAGGCAGGGAGAAATTTAAAAAAACAAACAAACAAACAAAAACAGAGGAGAATACTGTGTTAAAGGCAAGGAATTTATACAATACCTTCAGAAGTACACTTTCAAAATAAATGTAAAAGGAATCTCACATCTATTCATGAAACCATTCAAGCTACATTTTATAAACAGAGAAACCAAGACATAGCTGCATACCTGCAACACTTAGGAGCTACAATAGGATAGCTCTTGCCTTAAAAGTAATCATTAGTTTTTGTTTTATAGCTTGTCACCATTAAAAGAAAGCAAATAAAGAGGATACAACATGGTTGTTTCCTAGTCAAGATAAAGCCTGGTTCTGACTGAAGTACAATGTTGCTTATTACTGACCTGGCTCACTCTCCTTTTCAATAACTTGGTAATACTCAACAAACTCTTTCACTTGTTCCTGGGGAAAGATGTCAGGCTCAATAAGGCTGAGTAAGGAGTACAGTTCCTGGAGGCTGTTCTGGACTGGAGTGCCTGTGAGTAGCAGGCTGAAGCCTATTGAGAACTGAAAGAAACAGCAATAAAACAAAATTATTAGGAAAAAGGTATCTGTAATGAAAAGTTAGTTAATACACAAGTCCACCCACACCACTCAAGTTTAACTTAAAAGATGGTAGGCAGCACAAAACTGCTTGCAGAATGTGCAGATTTGCCAAAACCATCCAAACATGAGGTATGGTGTGACAGTCAAACAGCTCCAAAATGCAGTGGCTGGCACCAGTGCAAGGAATTCAGTGTAAGCAAAGTAAGAACAAAGTGCAAAACCGACTCCATTAAAATGCTCAGGTCCATGCAGTCCACAGTCTAATACTGCATACCAGATGTTAGATAAAGAGGGATAACTGGAAAATGCAATTGGAATAGGACAGTGGAATGAAATTGCATCAGACTAAGTTCTATTTCTGTTTGCTGGGTAACTCTGACAAATACAGCAATATTATCTGGTCCATGTTGCTTACAATAATTTCTATAAGGAGACTTGGAAATTATGTTTACCTTTGGAAAGCTACAAATTTCGTCCAAGTCTGGTAATAGAAAATGGATTAAGATGAGAGAGAAGGTGAATCACATCTGTATTTTTGAGATTAAAAACCAAAGCTCCTGAGTTATAGACATCATGGACAATATGTTCAGAATATGTAACACTTTCAGGAATTCAGTAAAAACCCCCTACTTTCCAAGGTGTATTGTAGTACATTGTTGCTGATGCCAGCACACACCAAATGCTGATGTTTCTGTGCCATGACAAGAAGTGCAGCCTTCACTCAGGCACTTGTGCTGCTCTGGCAGGGTGCTTTGGAGGCTGGAGCAATTCTCCTAACTTCTGTAAACAAGGGTGGCTCCATTAAATGAGGCAGTGGAAGTCAGTAGCTCAAGACTTGAGGCCTCATGAGCTAGGCAAGGGTTCCTTCACTCTGCCAGATGTGGAGATGGCCTCTTGTTGCTTAGGTCAGCCAGACTTCTGCAGTAGCACAGCTGTGGCTCTGCACCATGTCTGGCTGTTTTCTTTTTCAAGTCTTTCAAATTGTTCCAACATGGCAAACCCAAACATGAAGCAGAATGACAGGGAAGCTCCAAATACTGCCCACTGCCATGCAAAGTCAACAAGGCCTTTATCTCTCTGCCACTAAATATGGGAATCTGTTCATCAGCTCTAATGGAAACAAATGATGGTTCAGAGCTTATTACTCTGTGAACAAACAGAGGATCTGAGAAGGGAAAAGTCTTAAGATACTAGAAGATAGATGAGTTACTTTACCTCAGAAAGTGTCTTGTAAAGCAGAGAATTTTGATTTTTCAGTCTGTGAGCTTCATCTACCACCAAGGCAGCCCAGTTAAAGCTGAACAAGCAAAAAACAGCATCTTCAGTTAGGAGCTGACAATTCGTTCTTGTAAGCACAAAAAGACTGAAGTAAGTGGTGAGTCTGCTTGGCTCAACTTCAGGTGGGGTCCCATCCCATCCCAACAACAAGCAAACACCAAAAGTGAGGTGGAATTCACAGGTACCGTTTTTGAATATCCAACACAGGTTTTTAACTATAATCTGTGTGAGTTTTTTCTGAAATCAAGACTAACAACATTCACCTGAATTTCTCAGGAACAGAACATTCAAGGAGGCCTCTGATTTGGAAAAAAGAGATATGAAACTAGTACCTGTGCAAAAAACCCAGCAACTATCATGAGACAGTGATGGAAGAGTGATCCCAAGGCTTTTGCAAATCACCTAAACCAGGAGCTTCAACTTATTCTGTATTCATACAGCTCTATGCAGAGTGTCCTCAAGCAGGCTGCAGAATCACTGGTGATCCAGTAGATCCACTCGGCTTAATTGAAACTCCGCATCCTCTCAACCCTCACTATCACTCCCCTCCTTATCACTAGGGTTTCAACTTCCACATCAGAGTCATTTCCAGGGGAGGGAAAGCATGAACCTCCATCTTTTCTCACCCACACACTTCTCTTCCCAGTGGAATACAACATGACATCACAGTGACCTTCATTCTTCTCAAAAAGCCTTTTTGTTTGCCTCAATTTCCCTCTCTGCTATATCAGAGAGGTTCTCTATTGCAAGAACAATCAATGTCATTACTCTTATTCTACGAGCTCAGGAGCTGAATTGCAGAAGGGCTCTGCCTTTGAAGCATTGCAGAAGCTCATGTGCAGAGCACAGTCTGATCCCTCATCTATTCCACCAGAGCATGGCTCTAATCTGTGCTGTTACACTGCTTGTAAGGAGTAGTGGTAGGGAGACATCTGATAACTGACACACCTTTACAAAGTGCTCCAAATGCTCCCACACAGGACAAGGTACAAATGATTAGCAACTATTTTTTTTAAGAAGGAAGACTAAAGGGCAAAACCCTAAATTTGAGTGACATGGCTTTGAGGCTGTTAGCTTTAAAAGTAGGAAATTACTCTGGAGCTGACATTTCTGTGATACTACTGGTTACTTGCTCTCCCTGGGTGCTCCATACCTGGGCCACACTTTAAAATAAACAGAATAATATGCAGCAACGCAGAACATGATATGAAACTGTAAGGACAATACAGTCATGGCTACCTTTCATCAGATCTTTCAACCATGATGTGCAGCACAGCCTGCCACTTCCAGCAGTGGCCAAGGACAGATGCTTTGCTGAAAGACAGGAGGGTGCCCATTGTGGGCCTGACTAGTCCTGACAGACACAAAATCGTGCCAGTGGATTTCTGCTTCCACAAAGATACTGAGACATTCATCATGTATGGCTGCCCCCAGCACTTGTCACAACACCACTGCAAGGCACTGGCACTACTGCTAAGAAAAAAGAAAAATCCCTCCCCATTTCAAGTGCAGACTCCTGTGGAATTCTGCATGACCATGACAGTACCTCCTACAGGCTGAATTTCAGCTAAATAATCAGTCTCTGTAGAAGGTATAATTCTTCATAAGCCCTCCACAGTTCTGACTGGAGGCAATAAACTTCAGGACATGGAATTAGCACATCATCACTGTTGACCATCACAGGTCAGTTTCAGTGAATTTTGCAACTAATACCTTTATAACCTGAAGCTCCTGAGGATGTCCTCTGCTGGACTGA
Source organism: Rhadina sibilatrix (assembly GCA_013400275.1). Taxonomy (NCBI): domain Eukaryota; kingdom Metazoa; phylum Chordata; class Aves; order Passeriformes; family Phylloscopidae; genus Rhadina; species Rhadina sibilatrix. The sequence continues at coordinate 127,852 of VWYO01011284.1, forward strand.
TACGTAATGTACTGCTGCAAGTCACTATGTGTCATATTGCTTTGAGTTAACTGGCTTGAAAACTGTCCTTGGGGGAAGTTCACATATATTTTAGCTGACATTAAAGACTGAACGTTGGAAAAGGCAAAGTTCTAATCACAAGCCAAGAACATCCCTGTCTCTTGTGAAACAACACAGAATCTTGCACATACAAACATCCACTTAAGAAATCATTGACAGATATGCAGAAGAAAATTTGAAGAAATTAAAACCAGACTCACGACTTTAGAAACGCTGCATCTTTCAGGCAAATCTGCAATGAAAGAAAATGAACTGTGATTCATGATTTAAGTAAATACATCAGTTAAGAAACAGAGCATTTTTCTGTTTGCTTGCAAACTATGGTGAAATGGAGCAGAGTGGAATGAAGGCACTTAGTACCTGAGGAAAAAACCATGACAGCTACATGACACCTTCAGCATGTCATGGTTTAACTCCACACACCCTCTCATTCACACTCCACCCAGGGAGAGGGGGGGAAGAGAATTGGAAGGGTAAAAATGACAAAACTTTTGGGCTGACAAGGCATGAACTGGGTGGCACAGAGGGATCAAAAAGGTGAGGAAAACTTGAGCCCCCCTTTCAAGTGACAAAGATATTATGTACCTCGTACGTTGTCAGGAGTGCACGGAAGTGAAAGTTCTCTTTCAGATTCTCCTGCAGTTTGGGTCGCTCTTCCTTGCTGCCTACGTATGTAATGAAAGAAAGACCTGGAGCAAACCTGTTGTTAAAAGAAGAAGCAAAAACAGTGAACCAAGCTAAGTCTTTTCATGTGTTTATGACCCTGAACCCAATTATCAAACACAGCCACTGCACAGATAATGAGAATACCTATCCAAACACCCTACACTCCTGTGAGATGTGTCTGGATCTCAGCTTTTGAATCTCACTCCTTCATCATTGTCACCTCAGGTTGGCACTTCAGCCACTGGCTCTAGTTTGGACAAGTCCTAAATGAACCTGCACTTTTCTAGGTATAAGAGTCCAAGGCAGATGATTGAAAACCAGTCTCATGTCCTAACTGCTATTCTGAAACTGATAAAAGTTCACAAGAAGCAGGTGGACTGTGTCAGTTGGACATGAAATAAAGATGTTTGACTCCAGTTCAAAACAGAAGAAAATCAGAAGGCTTTATTGTCTGATTTTTAGTACCTTTTATAATGTGTTCCCATACAGACATAACATGATTGGTAAAAGGGAACAACACCTCTCTAGTCCCATTGGTGGAACAAGAGAACCACAATCAGCACAGCTGTACAGATTTATTTTGAGAACATATATTATTTACAGAAATTGTCCTTGAAAGAAAGACTCTCCCGAGAAATCTTCCCTTGGGAAGAAATCAGCCACTGGCAGGTTGAAAACCTTTCAGACTCAGAAATATCAGGCCCACAGTGAATGAATACAGTTGGCCCAGATGAGGCCAAAGAATTGGCCTGAATCATACTAAAATAAAGACAAAAAATGTCTGCAGCAAAGAGGTCCAAGTCAGGGCCTCAAAAATATATTATCTCAGTCAAAAAGCAGATAAAACCAGTTCCAATTGTCGGGACCATAAAATTCTTCCTCATTTAATCCCAACACTGTTATTCATCTAACATTCCTTCTGGAAAGCTGCACTGCTGATCTATGAAGGAATGCACTTTCTCCCAACTATTCCAACCCAAAATCTAACCAAATCAGGCCAGCTCACTTCAGAACGTAACCTTCTCTGAGAGACAGCATCAGCTGACAGCCACACAGACAGACTTCTGTTCTAACCTTTAACTCCTAGCCCTCCCTCTTAAAAGGAATCTGTGGGCTACAGACCACAAATGTACATATTTCAGGCACAGCCATCAGCACAGTCACCCCAGTGAGGATGGGCTGCATGCACAGGTGTGATGTATTTTGTGTGCATATGTAAGCATGCCCCCCAACTTGGGTCTTACCTTTCATTATGAAGATTCCTGGCTGTCTTCAGCAGATTTTGCCTAAGAGAGGCTGAGCAGGGAGGGTTACAAATCAATAAAAAGCAAAGAGCTAGTGGAAGCATTTGGACTGAAAGTCAGCCAATGATATAGGATGGATGTATTCATGTGTACCACAGCACTGTAAAGACTATGCATTAACTGCATAGTCTGCATTGATTTGTTGGTTTAGTAGCAGCTTCCCTTTTTACTTTTTATCCCTTTGAAAGGATAAAAAGAAAGTGTTGTAGTGAGCACATTTGAAAACAATCTTTGTAATCTTGCAACTTGCAAACTTTGCAATTGCAAGTCTGAGCAATAATATAGTAAGCCAGACAACTGCTGAAACTTACCTCTCCAGTTCTTCCTTCCAGTTGCTCAGAACTGACAGAGGACAAAGTATCAGAAATTTCTCTTTGTTGGATAATTTTTTTGTCAAATAAAGAAGTAGAGAAATGGTCTAAAAGGCAAGGAAAAATATTTTTTATAACAAGGGAAGGGTTCAACCCAGTAGCCTGATCCTACACAAGCTGTCTCCTTGTTGAGTTCTGCAGCTAGTTTCCATAGGTTCATTATCACAAATCAGAGTTAACAGAATTTCAAGTGGGATACAGACAAAAAGCTTAGATCCTAAAACATGACCTCAGTATATGAAGCCCCTTTTCAAAGGCCTTTCTTGCACAGTCACAAACCAGGTCTACCATGTATCACTTCCTAAAACTATTTGTAATTTGAAACCTATTGAATAAAATCAGCTGATCCAAAGCACAAACAGTCATTTTCCTTAAACCCACTGAAAATTAAAAAAAAAAAAAAAAAAATCCAACAAACATCTGAAAAAATTAGACCTATAAATTTTAATCTAGGTGTTGACAAACACAAAATCCCCTTGGTGCAGGTACATCAAAAGGACATTATATTCCCTGTACTGGCTGTGTACTGTACCCTCAACTCTGCACATTATGAATTATGCATTAAGGTGTTGGGATAAAATGGCCACTCATCTTTTTATAAAACCCTGAAATCTGTTTTGAGTTATTCAGGACTTAACTCAGGACTTGTTTTAAGTGGTTAAGGACTGAAAGAGACAATGAGCTCTCACTTGAGTACGGAATTCTGAAGGGGTGGGGGAGGGAATCATTAGGGTGTTTCTTCTTTTTCATTCTTCAGAAACATTGGGCTAAAAAATCAAAAATTTAAGCAAAGATCATTTTCCAGACGAATAAGACACACCTGACAAGTCTTCCCAAGGCCCATCTCATCACCCAGGATACAGCCATGCTGGACTTCATAGCACTGCACCAGCCAGTTTACACCTTCTAATTGATAGGGACGAAGTTTAATGCCTGGGAATAAAAGTGATTTGTTACACTTACAGTCATCCAATGCACTCTATACACAATTACACTAGAAACAGGTCCTGCACAGAAGAGGCCTTCCCAAATATCTGCCTTACAGGAAAAGCACAGCAGGCTTCAGCAGAAGCTGGTTTACCCTCCTGGAAAGCAAAGACCCCAATGTTATAGCAATTCAGAAGCATATTCAGAAACTTACACGCACAAAAATGCCCTGAGCCGCTGCAACAGACTGTACAAGGAACCTGATCTAATAATTAGGCTGGTACTTTGCAGACCTAAAAGACAGCTTGATTTTCAGCTTGAGTTACTTTTTAAAATATATAAGTACTAGAGCCAAGGACACACTTTAGGCTTCAGAAATGTTTGTCACAATCTATTATTGTAGAATAATAATTTCTCAGCAAGATGTTTTCCAGTCTTTTTGTACTTAAAGCTAAGGCAGACCTCCACTATAGGTCACTGTGACTACTACCACCATTGCAATCTTTATTATGGGACACAGTATGTCAAAATGAATAAAAAAGTCACATAGGTGTCAGCAAGACCTTTCCTTGTACTTGGACTCAAGTTCTGTGTGCCATTGCTGCCCTCTCCTCCCTGAGAAAACGTGCACAGTGAGTGCATGAAGTAACTCACCAGCTCGCAGGATTCACAAACCCAAACCAGCCCGGAGACTGAGGTGAGGACTTCCAGCAGCTAAGGAAAATGTGCAGGCAGGATGGATTGCCCGGGCGCTCCCCTTTATTATCACACTCCGGGCAGTGCAAAGCACTTTAATTCACACTCAGCATCAGCCCATTTCGAGCCCACTATACAGGCCAACCCTTGTTCATGCTGTCCCGAAGCACAGCGCTGTCTGAGGCTGAGCTGAGGCACTAGGGGGGTTAAAGCCGAGCTCAGCCCCGGCCCAAACACCCACCTAAAACACAAAGCCAAGGACAGGGACTGAAGCAGCCAGGGAAGGCTCACAGAGAGTGGAGAGCATGGCAGCAGTGCCATCTCTGCAGTAGCTGCAGCTCACTTTGACAGGCCCGGGAGCCACTTTATTTGCACCTTTATTTATTTCCGGCCTGGGGGCTGTGAATACAGAACCCAGACAACTGCAGCAGAGAGAACTGGAGTTCTCCAGGCTGGAAAAGGAGCGGCTTCGGGGCGACCTAACTGGGGCCTTTCACTCCCTGAAGGGAACTTACAGGAAAGATGGGGCAAGACTATTTACAGGAGCCTGCAGTGACACTGCAGAGAGGGAATGTGTTCAAATTGAAAGAGAGTGCATTTAGATATATTAGGAAAGAATTCTTTACTGTGAGGATGGTGAGCCACTGAAAGAGGTTGCCTAGGGAAGTTGTGGATGTCACATCCCTGGAGGTGTTCAAGGCCAAGTCGGATGGGGCTTTGGGCAATCTAATTTAGAAGGAGGAGTCCCTGCCCATGGCAGGGGGGTT
>VWYO01011284.1:132939-180432 GCA_013400275.1 Rhadina sibilatrix
GGACGTCAGTCACCCTGACCGCCGCGCCGTTCCCGCCGCCCGCGGGCGGCTGCGGGCGGGGCCAGCCCCAGCACCGCCCCGGCAGCGGGAGGGCTCGCTGGGAGAGGAGCACCGCCATGGCGCCGCTGCTGCGGCTGCTGCTGCTGTCGCTGCTGCCCGCCGCCGCCGCCTACCTGTGCTGCGGGCGGCGGTACACGGGCAGCAGGGCGGCCGTGCTGCACCGCCGGGGGCCGCGCCAGGCCGGGCCATCGGGCCCGCCTCGGGACACCGTGAGCGCCGGGCTGGGCGGGGGGCGGCGGGCGCGGGGCGGCAGGGACGGCGCTCACCTCGCTTCTCGCCTTCTCTCCGCAGTGGGCTCCGAGGTTGTGCGGCGCCGGGCTGCGCCTCTTCGTCCATGTGGCCAACACGGTGAGTGCTGGCAGGCAGACGGGGCAGTGAAACCCGGGGCTGCGCGGGGAAAACAGGGCGGGGGGTCCAGAGGGAGCGGCGCTCGGCGGGGAGGTTGTGGCTCTCTGCGCGGTCCCGGCTGCATCCCGGCCCCCAGGTGTGATGCCGCGGGCACTGAGAGCGCCGGTCTCTGGCTGAGGGTGTCCTGTGTGTCTTCGGGTGTGGAGAGCCCAGAGCTGTCATCAAACTCGAAATACAGCTGCCGGCTGTGTTTCCTTGGATGTCAAAGGCATTGGGTGCCTCAGCCCTCTGAGGGGGTTCCCGCAGGGTGCTGAAGGCAGCTGTGCCGCCGGGGCTCCTCTCGGGTGGGCTCTGGGAGCCTGCGGGCCGATCCCGCAGTGGCAGCGGGACCGCTCGGTGTCAGGGTGCGGGGGGGACAAAAGCCTGCATCCCCGGGAACTGCACACCTCGCACCAGCTTCTGCTTGGAAGCAGCTGGGTTTGAGTGCTGCTGCTGTGGCTTGGCTTTTCCTTTTGAGCCAGGTAGGCACAAAAGTTTCTTTTCGGCCGTGTCACCTGTTACAAAGCTTGGTGTCCGGCTGGTCCTGGATGAAACAGCTTGATGGGCTGTGTTTATTTGTGAGAACACCTTAGCAGAAGCTTTCTGGCGACATGCAATAACCAGAATACTTTGTTATATTTTGCTTTGTGGCTGCTTCTGGTGCATGGTGAAGGGCTTCTTTCCTTTCCTGATATCTCCCTTGGAAGGAGGGTGTGAGGTTCTCAGTCTCCTACGGGATTGTGCTGTGATAGATTAGATGTAGATTAGGAGCCTGTGTTTTTCAAAAAGATGCTGTAATTCTTATGCAATGTGTGAGGTAACATGCCGCTTTGTGGGACTAGCATGTGAGCCTTGCCTCAGACTTGTACTGTATTTGTACATCTCACAACGTGTTTCTGAAGTCTATTGTTGAGATATTAAGACAGGCCAGAACAAAGCTAGTCTCTTTGCCATTGCTGATGCTGCGACACTGGGAGCCAGGGTATTGAAAGAGTATTTTCAGCTGTCTGCTACCACGGAGTCTCTAAATTTCTCACACTTTTCTAAGTTGACTCATTTTACTGCGGGAGCTGGTTGAGAGATGGGAAAGATCCTAAAAGTAAATAAAATAATAAGCCCTTACCTTATCCAGTGTTTGCATAATTTGTGGAACATGAAGAAAATAACAGATGGGAGCTATATAGATGCTTCTTAACAGTGTTGCAGCTGCAAGCTTTCTGTGTGAGTCAGGGAAGGACAAAGGCAGAAGAACCAGAAGAATATTCTTTTTATAATTATATAAATATGAGAGGTGGGGGGAGGAAAAGCATTTCAGGCCGTTTTTGTGGTGTAAAATACAAGTGTTTGTGCTGTTTCTTTGCTGCATAGCATTGCATGCTCTCTAGGGTGCTCTGAGCCTGGAGCAGTCATGAGCATATTCAGCATTCCTTGCCTAGTGAAAAAAGGTGTTCAGGTCAAAGTTGCTGCAAACCAACATTTTTGCTTGCTTTTTTCCTAGGCTTTTGGGCAGATCTGCTTACTGCCGTTCTTAATGAGGTAAGGTGGGGAGTTTTCTCCCACTCTGAGTTTCTTTTATTTCTTTTTTTAGCTTTAAGGTGCTTGCATTGCACACTGCTTGTAGGTTATCTGAAATTATATTTTTGAAGAGAAAAGCTGCATAATTTGATTGGAGAATGAGTAAGATTTCATATGTTTGCTAGATCATATCCAACTCATACTGAGTGGGAAGTATGGGTTCCCATAACCATGAGAAGAAATTAACCTTCTTTCACATTCATGCAGGTGCATAGAAAATGTATTTGCCAGCTTTTCTTTTTGCCTTTTGTTTGCCTTTATGTCTCTTTGCTCTTTTGTTAAGTCTTTTTTTTCAAAGCTGGTGGATGTGCAAATATACTGTGCTTATCACAGATGGGGTTGAAAGAATAGTAGTAGTGGGGAAGTGAGGCCAGACATAAAGTTCAGAGGTTTTGATAAGTTCTTTTTAATTATGTTCTCTATTTTAGGTCAGCCTTTCTTCTTTCTCTCACATGTGTTTTTGTTCAGAAACTGATTTCAAGTATGCATTGCACTAGGAGACACTTGGGTAAGAGGTTCAGGAACCTCTTCATGCTTTTTTCATACAGTTTGCTCATCATTTGAAGGGTCATCTGTGCAGATCTGGACAGATCACAGGACACTGAGAACTGTGTCAGCTCTGAATTTGATTTGGGATGTGGGCCTTTTGAGCAAATCAAACCCAGGCAAGTGTCACTGCTGTTGTACTGCAGATCATGCCTGGATATCTGTGACAAGGTTTTGATTTCTTTGCTTTATGTGGTCCAAGGTATGGATTTATGCTGCAATCCCTGTTGTATTTGATGGCAAACAAACTCTGTTGAAGCAGGTCATGGAAAAGTCTGAAGAGGTGCTTGTTTTAACAGGATTAGTGATTGAATGTATGGCTTACACTACATTCTCCTTTTATTTTCCACCATTCCTGTATTTTTGGTCTGTGTATGAGAGGTGAATCAAAAACTTCCACCATTTCTTTCCCAGCTGGGGTTTACAGAGGCTGGCCTTATGTCAAGAGGTAGGAGGCTTTGTTAAGCAGGCAGAATAGATTTGATGCTGCCTTTAGGAAATATGTGAGAGAGATTAGCTTGTAACTGTTGCAACTCCCTGCTGTGAAAGCCGACTGCTAAAACAAAATGTTCTTGGGTAAAGCTCCTTCTGAACAGTCTGAAAAATTACTCATCATTGAGGTTGAAAACTCCAGCAGTGACTGTCTCTTATTCAGATTGAACAACTTCTCGCTTATGCGTTCCCTTGACATTCATGAAGATCCCACATTTATCCCGGAGGTTGCTGCAGGGGTTACTGAAGACAAGTTGGAGGCTAAAAGCCCTTCAGATGTTATCAAGCAGCTGACAGAAGCAAGGTCAGTATGTGATGTGTAAGAGAGAAGTGGAAAAACACACGTGCTGGCACTGTTACGTTAGTGGGAAGCTGTCATTGTCAGCAGTTTAGATTGAATTCTTGTTTCCATGCCCAGCCACTTCACAAAACAAATAGTGCTGTCAGTCATCTTGCCTTTTGTAACTTATAAACCACCAGTAATTACAAGCAATGTGAAAGGGAAAAGCTTAAGGGGGTCTGACTATTGAGGAGAGACCAAATTCTGCCCTTACTGGGCCTCTGGTTGCACTATTAGAGCGCTTAGTGTTCGGCTAGTGAGTAAATAGATTTCCTCCAAGTGACTTTACAGGAGTGCTGTTTCTAGCCTGCAGGGAATCTCAAAGAGAACACCAGGTTTGCTTGGAGGGGTGAAGGAACACTCCTCTGCAAGAAAATGATGCACAAGAAATCAGCTTTGTTAGTGATGAGAAATGGTCTACTGCTTATGTGCTAGCGTCATTGACTTGGTGCTGAAGCAGTTTGCTTGTGTGCAGCCTTGTGTGGGCTCATGGTGCCTTTTCCCACACCTGCACTACACACCCAGATGTGCTCCTGGCTGTCTCTGGATTGAACTTTTGACAGAGGTCCTGGGACTAGGTTCACAATTATATTTTAGCTAGGCTGTAATGTTGCAATGGTGAGTAGCAAATATGAAGCCGAAATACATTTTGAACAGTTTAATGACTGCTGTATTTCAGTAGGAATATGAAAAAACTAGAACATACTGGCAAAACTGATCCCATATTTCTGTAGCATCTGTACTGTACCTGTTGCCTGGCTTGTGTGCAAGGAGTGTGAGCTGCAATGCAGGGGCTGGCAATCCACATGGTTTGCTGTAAGTGATGCCCAAATCTGCACTGGACTGTGATGCTGATGTCTACAGGTCTAAACAAACCTAGCTTTGGTGGCTCACAGTTGCACCTTCTAATCCTTTCTTTTGCAGGCCTGATTCTGCAAGGAACGGGTTTAGCTTCAAAGGGATCAAAGACTATCTGGAATGCTACCGGTAGGTGAAATTATGGTCTGGAAACAACCTGTCCCGCATGCTCCTCTGCTGTGGGCTGCCACTGTTCCACAGCTTGGTTCCACACTCTTTGTTAGCATTGTCCTTGAAGTGCCATTGTTTGTCATCACTTCCCGCTGCTCTTTCCCTTTAGTAGAATAACAAAGGAAAGTCAGCTGGGAGAGCTGGCACAACTTTACAAGCCCTGCAACGATTATTAAAAGCCATTTTCTTTGGCTTATTGTCAGTCTTGTCTGAGAGAGATTTCTACATATCTTGTTTGCTCAAACACAAGTGAGAAGTAGATGAAGGTTGATCTGGATTATGCAAGTTGTGCATAGTGTGGGTCTCTGATGAGTTCCTTGGTTCCCTTGGTTCCACAGCTCAGCCTTCTTCTCTGAGCATGACACCTGCTTTCACCCAGTAAACATGTCCAGCTTGGAAAGAGCTGAAAACACCCCCCTGACTCTGAGGTTCCATGAGCTGTGGCTGCCTGGTAATCCTAGTTGCCTCTGGGACAAGTGCCAGATGTGGAGCCCTTGGATAAATATTCTTGTACTCCTAGAACTGGTTCCTCAAGAGCCACCTCTGCTTGCAGGCTGTGGTATTGGAGCAAAGGGCTGACACCACAGTCTGGTGTTACAGGTGCATCTTGGCCACGAGCCTTTTGTGTCAGCCAGAGATGCTCATGGTGTCACATAGCCTTTGCCAGGAGGGAGGGAAGGCTTATTGAAGGTGGGTTATGACAGTACTGCTGGGAGCCCCTTCTCTGTAATGGGAGGCCTGCATAAAGGGGTCTGACCTCTTTGTCTTAACTCGTTATACTGGGAGTTTCATAGCTTCCAAGCTTGCTGGAGCTTGAGAGTCTCAGTATAGCTGTCAGCTGTTTGTCCCTGTTTATCTGTCTGGTGGTTCAGGAATATTTGGGTAACTCTTCTAGCTTTTGGCCCTCCTTTAAGGAGCATTCTGTGTAGGCGAATTCTCCCCTTAAGGGAGAGAATCTCCTGTCTTGATGGTGTCAACAGTGTTCCGATCATCATCACACAGAGATTCTCACTTAATTCTTGCTTAAAGCTGTGACAGCTGCCGTCTTGCTGCATGGGAGACAAACCCTGTGATTGGTGAGGGGAGGTCTTGTAACAAACTCCCAACTTCTGTCCTGCAGGAGTGGGAAGCTGACGCCATCCCAGGTAGCCAAGAACATCATTGCCATGTTGGAGGACTGCGACAAATCCACGCCGCCACTCAGAGCCATAGTGCAATGGGACCAGGAGCAAATAATGCTGGTAATGTCTGCCTCTGGTAGGAAGGGGGCCTCTGCCACCCCAAGGGCCAATATGCACAGAAAAATAAGTACATTTTTCCTTCCCCTGTGGAAGGAAAACAAGTTTGCTTTCCTTCCTGCAAAGAGAGCTAGCATTAAAGCAATCTGTTTTCTGCTGGACTACTGTTTGTAATAGGACTTCTGTGCTTATGTGGCATTCATTAGTGTAGATGGTTCCAAGTTGTAGTTTCCCACCAGCATATGGTGGAAGAAGGAAACCTCTATACTGGCCAAGAAAGCCATTTTTTATATCCATCCCAATACTGGTGATGACCTTCAGCTCAGCTAAATATATATAACATATGCTTTGTGCTTTTCCTTTTTCTCTGTGCAGATGGCTGAGGCCTCCACCACTCGTTACAGGAATAAGTGTACCCTGTCTTGTCTGGATGGCATCCCAGTATGCCTGAAAGAAGAGTTTAAAGTGGTGAGTTTCCTTGTCTAGCTGCCAGTTCCTGATGCAGGTGGTTAACCTGGACACCTCACTCTGACAAGGTTTTAAGACCAACCTCTCAGCAGAAGCCTGGGAAAATGTTTGTAATGAGGGGTTGTATGTGGGTTTGTAGTGAGTAGGATTAACAAGTTTTGCAAGGTGAAGACAGATCTTGCATACAGCAGACGTGTTCCATATCTTGTACTGATCTCTTTAATCCACGGGGAGTAGAGGGGTGGGTGTGGGAAACAGTCTCTTATGATGAAATGAGAATGTATAAAAGCATCTGTACAGTGGGTGTAACTGTCTGTATTTCTCAGGCACTGACTTTGCTCCACTGGCAAAGCATCCCTCTCTCCTTACCTTAAAATACACATGCCAGAAATACAGAAGTTACTTTGAAAATCCTTACTGACAAAGATTTTTACCTGTGGCCTAACAACAGCTAACAATAAATACTTGTGGCAGTGCCATCAGGCTGTTGTAGGCTCTGCAGAGACCTACCCCTGTGGTGGGAGCCCTATTTATGTACAGATTCCTCTGTTGCTGCCTCAAAGTAAGGAGTACTTAGCATACCCTGCAAATAAGTCCATCTGTTATTTTGGCATTTGACTAATCTTGATGCCAGGCTTCGAAGTGTGCAGATCTGAAACTGTAGCTCTGTCCATAGAAAGATGGAACACAGAGCTTGTGCTGTGGGGCCAAGGTGATCTTCAGCCTCTGGGCATGGCAATTGCATTGCTGCAAGGGAGGCAGGCTTTGAGCATCTACATGTTTCTGCTTCTTCCTTCTCTGCATGGGAGAAGGATCAAATAATTGAAGGGTTAAGTGTCCCTTCTGACAGAGGCCAACACAGGACAAGTTGAAGAGTGGTGCTCCCTAGCCCTTGCCTACCTCCATGGGTCCTAATGTCTGGAATCTGTTGTGATGTTGAAGTGTGCATGTGCTCCATTGCCTGGGTTTTAGAATGAATAATTGGGTGTCTTCTTGTTAAGGTACCTTACCATCACCGAGTGGGAACAGTGTATCTTGGGACACAGCCAGAAGCAGAGGATGCTACTGTGGCCAAGAAGCTGCGAGAGGCTGGGGCTATCATTATCGGAGTCTCAAACATGCATGAACTAGGGACTGGAACAACTGGATGCAACCCTAATAGGTAAAAATCCCTTTCCTCTCTCTTCTCCCAGTCTAGAAATACCTATGACTGTCCAGAACTCACAGGGAAGGGTACAAAAATAAGGGGAAGCATGACAGAACCCGGGGCCTATGAAAACCCAGTTCTGTAGATTTGAGGGTTAGAGTAGCTGGGGAAGCCTGAAGGCTCCTGAAACCAAAGGAAAGAGAGGCTCCAAGTGTTTGCTGAGTAAGGAACTTGGTTTGTCAGGCCTTACAGGCCTGGAGGTATGAATGTTTGTAGGATGAGTAGACAAAAGCTGTGACAGAGAACAAATAAATAGCCATGTAATGCTCCGCCTCAGTGATGGCTGAAGGCCTAGAAGATTGAGAAGAAGGTACAGTCATCTCAGGAGAACTTAGTGGTTTTACTTCCTAGCTAAAACAGGTTCACTGAATTTGCTTTACTGTGGTGAATTCTCCATCTATAGCCAAGCTGAGAACTCAGTTCCAGAGCAGTGGTGCTCACGGCCTTGATAAGCCTTGTGTAAGCCTTGGTGCATGTGCAGCTGGGTGGAACTAGGGCTCCCCCTCGGCTGCAACAGCGTGCCAGCTTTTCCAGCATTTCCTCACTGTGAGAGGGCAGTTGGATACTCTGTGGCTTGGCAGGGGCTGTGGCCAGGCTGGAGATGTGGGGAGCTGCTGCTTGGGGATAAAGGGCAGAGCTGACTTGCTTGTCTGTAAGGATTGCTGGCCACCAACTGGCTCCACCTTTTGGAATTGCATCATGCACTGTGGCAGGCAATAATGGCACTGTGCCATTGCCAACAGAAGAGCTGAAGAAGCATCTTTTGCTTTGGGCCTCTTTTGGATGGGCTGCTTATGCTCACAGGAGATTGGACTCTGAGGCAGAAGTCTCTTTTGCATCGTGTTTTCTAGGGACATGGCGCTTTCTGAGATCAAATGGTGTCTCCTTACCAAGAGATCAGAATCCCTGAGCTGTGTTTCTGGATCTTTTTCTGCCCTGTAGTGCACACAGTCCTCCTAAGAAAAGGTTAAACAATCTTTGTCTGCTTCAGGTACCACAAGATCCCTAGGAATCCCTACAATCCTAACCACTTCACAGGTGGGAGCTCCAGCGGGTCGGCAGCAGCTGTAGCAGCAGGTAGGTGGTCTTAAATGGAGTTGGTGGGAGGAGGGTCCTGACTCAGAGTACCTCAAGAATTTAGTTTTTATGGGAGGGTTGGGTTTAGTAGCTGGAGGGAACTTCTAGCTAAACAGAGAGCTCTGTGTGCTGTCTTGGATACAGCTGCTGGTAGAATGGACAGGGCAACATGATGTGTGTCTCTGATCACAGGCCAATGTGTGGGTTTTTTGTAGGTCTCTGCCCCGTGGCTATTGGCACAGATGGAGGAGGCTCTGTGAGGATTCCTGCTTCGTTCTGTGGTGTGGTGGGGCTGAAAGGTAGAGCCCTTTAATCATGGAGGGGTGTGTGTTTGTCCTGTTTGCTGTTCCAGGTAGAATGCCACAAACAAGTTAGACACTTATTAATCCCTGTGAGGTAAAATTTGACCAGAGAAACTGAAATATGAGAGTCTGAGAATCCTGAGAGTCATGAGGGTTAGACTGGCAGCATGGAAGTATTCTCTACTCTCCATGGAACAGATGTTCAAAAAAACCTAACTTACATCAAATACTAAACAAAATATGTGTGCAGCTTTTCCTTTCTACCTTTCTACCTTCCTTTCTTCCTTTCCTTTCTTTCCTTTCTACCTTTCATCTGAGACCAGATACTCAGCCACTGCTCTCTTCCCACCCTTCACATATGGTCAACTCGACAAATCTTAATTTATCTGACGAAGGTGATGATGATGACAAAATGTAACTGGTCAGAAAGGTGATATGAGTACTTGCAGAAGACAACTGGTGTTAGGCATGAAGTCTCACCAGTGCAGTGGGTGAGACTTCCCATGTGGTGCTGTCTCCTGCTCTTGATAATCCTGCTCCTGCCTTTCCATCTTCCATACCACAAATGCTGCTTCTGCATATTTAAATACAAATATTCCAAAATGTCCTTACACATATTTCCCCTCAACTAAATAATTTCTAAGGGGGGAAACCAATTTTCACTATACATGTGTTTCACTGATGAGACAGATCAGGGTCAGCAGAACAAGGTACTGAAGGATGAGAGGGGCTAGGCTCTGAAACAGCAGACATAAAAGTAGCTGGCAGGGGTTTGTTGATTACCCTGGGTGCACCAGAGCCATCTAGGTGGCTCTTCCCAGTGACTGCTAATACCCAGCTAAGTCCCATTTCTTGTTCTCCAGGTACATTTGGGCGCATCAGTTGCCATGGCTGCTTGCCACTCTCCTACTCCACAGTCAGCGTAGGTAAGAGGATTTGTGCTCCACTTCAGGGACCTTGCTGTGTGCTGCTCTCACAGGGGAGGCAATCTCTGCCTAGAAAAGACCTGGGGAGGGAGGTACTATTTACCTCTTGTCACATTTTTTTTAACTGGTCTCTTTTACAGGCCCTATCTGTACATCAGTGGCAGATGCAGCCATTGTTTACAGTATCCTTGCTGAGCCAGATCTGCTCTATCCATATGGTAGGTGAGCCCTCTCCCTCCCAGAGCCCAGATGCTCTCCCTTCCTGGAGGCATCCTAGAATAAAAGGAGGAACTCTTCTTTGTTCCCTGCAGGATTAAAACAGCCCAAAGCAACCTTATCTGATATGTGTGCTCCTGACCTGAAAGGCTTAAAACTGGGAGTGGACTGGACATTTTTTAAGGTGCCTGGATTATTTCTATCTTTCTGCTGCTTTGCAAAATAAGATTTTAAAGGAGCCCAATGCATTCATTGTTTTCTTACCTGTCATCATTAGAGCTTCTCATATTTATTCCTGTAGTTGGAAGATAATACAGCCTGTGAAATATGGAAATATTTTTTCTAAGGCAGCCTTCTTAAAAAGTCTCTTGGAGGCATGAGGAAAGGGCAATGACTACTGCTGATTCTATTGGAAGTAATGCTTCTGATTACAAAAGGCAGTTAGTTTAAAATCAAATGAGGAAAAGGAGTGTACCCACTTGGTGACAGCGCTGTAGCTGCTGAGTATTATTTCATTATTCCAATGTAGAAATTGGGCTTGCAAGCTAGCACTGCTTGAAAATTACAATGCAGCCCCACAAAAGTGCTCAGGATTTCATCCTGGAGGTACAAAAAAGACTCTTACTGGCTCTGGCACAGTGCAGACAAGGAATATTCTCTGCTCTGGAAAAGGTGACCTTTCCTTTTCATTAGGGGTGTGACCTGCAAGCTGTTCTCTTGCAGCATGTGACCTAAATCCTGTAGGACTGTGTTTCACTGCTGTTAGGGACAGGAACAAGGAAAGCACCATCAGGACTGATGTCCTGGTGAATGTGCTTACCAAGAGAAGGAGAGCAGTTACTAGAGTTCTTTCCTCTTATTCTTTTAGGCATGTGATGCTGAAGTCCTGTCTGCCTGTGAGAAAGGTAAAGAGTGAAAGTCTGTAAGTTTCTTTATTGTGCCTGATGTTACGGTGTCACTTGGTGCTCCTCTTATGTATGCATTAAATAGCTCTTGCCTGAAGTCCTTAAAAGGAGTTCCTTAAAGGGGTCTGGCTGGATAAACAGCAGTAACTTTGTGTTAGGGAAGCCCCCCTGACTGCTGAGGGTTAAAAAGCTCAGCAGTTGTAGGCTTGTCAGATTACAATGGAAGAATGCAGTCCAGTGTGCTCAGCCTCTGTGTGCATAAAGACAGATCTGTGCTTGGTAATACTTACTCTGCAAGCTTTAATGGTAAAAGACTTTTAAGGGAAGGCCTTGTTTCACAACATAATGCTCAGTAGTAATACAGTGCTAGGTCTTTGTGATATATGCAGTTCTCTGGTATTTCCTTGATATCAGCCAAGTGGTGCCTTTAGGGTGCCTTTGTCAGAGTTTAGACTAAGCAAAATTGACCCTGGTGAGTACTTGGGGGTGAGGGAGAAAGCCTCTACAATGCCTGGTATGATAGTTGCATTGGAGCTGAGATAGTTCACAGTATTCAGGCTTTGCCTGGATTATCTTCACCCTCCTTATTTCCATAGACACACTTCTACATTTATAGAGTTTACTTAGGAGAGATTGACCATAGGCAAGCCTGGGTATTTATGAAGAAGCTGGGGTCACAGAAAGAAGAGGATTCTTTTCAGACTGATTCACTTTTCTCAAAGTCTTTGTGTTCAGCCTTGTTAAAGTGCATCAATATTTAGTGGCCCAGTATTGTTTACCTGGTCTCTTGAGTATTCCCTGGTTCCTTTACCATTATGGTTCAGAAGAGGCTTTGACTGGGAATCGCTTGATGCTAAATAATCACTTCATGCTAATAGAACACTGGCCACGTGAAGTGCTCAGGGAAACATTGTCAGTCCTTTCACTCTTTGGCTTGACTGGGAGGCTAGAGGAGCAAGGTGATTTTGCCTGAAATACAGCAGGTAAGTTAGGAACCTGTCTGCAAGGCCCTACCCTGTTGGAACACTGAGATGTAGTTAGGTTGAAGGCATTTCCCTGGGGGAAGCAGCTGCAGCCAGCCGTGCATGCCACATGGTGCACTGAAGATGCTTGCCCTGCAATGGCATATGGGGTCTGTCACTCTGCAGGGGTTGGGGATTTGCAGCCTGTGAACTCAGGGATGCTGTCTGTGCTTTACCTGCCCCCTACACAGCGGTGAAGCACCTGCAGAGTTTGGGAGCCAGCGTGGTTGAAGTCTCTCTTCCAGAGATGGAGGAAGCACGAGTGGCACACGTGATCTGCATCCTCAGTGAGATGAGGGACTTCCTGCAACCTGACTTCAATAAACATTTCCATGAAATGGTAAGTAGCAGCAGCTTGGAGCAGTGTTGTTCTGGCTGATACAGAACAAATGTCATGTCAGTGAGAAACCTGAGATCCTCCTGCTTCTTTTATGATAATCATCCCGTTGGATGACTACTGGTACAGAAGAGCAGACCTGGAAGAGAACTCCTGGGCTGTCACAGTTCAATTTCCTGCAAGCAGAGCCTTGATCAGTTTGTTTTTTGTTTTTTTTTTTATTTCAGAATTTGGAAACTCGGGCTAGCCTGGCCTTGGCTTCCCAGTTCACAGCTCTGGATTATATTAAGGTAAAGAACATACTGGGGTGAAGGCTAAAGAGAGGCACTTAGTGAAACTGTAAAGGTGGGGTAGGGGCTTCTCTTAGCCTCCCCAAACCCATGGGAAGATGTCACCCAGTTTTAGCTGCCCTGTGCTGTGGAAGCATGCTGGATAGTACGGCACCACACAGGACATGCCACCGGTCCTGTACTCTGATTCCAAACTCTGGGAATGGTGTCTTCTTTTGCGAAGGCAGAGATGCTGAGGAGCAGTCTGCCAACATCGAACAGGAATTTTGTGAGTCAAGAGGGCCCATCAGACAGTATTCTCTCTGCTTGCAGGCAAATCGACAGAGAACTCGGACCATGAGATTTTTGCAAGAGATCTTCAGCACTGTGAACTGTATCCTTACACCAGGTATTGGCACTCCGGGCTAAAGAGCCGGTTCTCAACAGCTGTGTGGTGCCTTTTAAGAACAGTCGCATCATTAACTTTCCCTCCTCAATTTTGGGAGTATGGCTTTTGTGCACTTTGCTGTGCCTTGCACCCTTAGAGGATAATGCAGCCTGATTAGAAAGACTGCTGTGTATTTCTAGACTTACTAGCTGTATCCATGGCGCTGCATCTGGTTGCCCAGAGAGCCTGTGGGACCTTCATCCCTGGGAACATTCAAAAGCTATTTGGACACCCTGCACTAGCTGACCATTCCTGAGCCAGAAGGTTAGACAAGATAACTTCCCGAAGTCCCTTTCAAGTTCAGTCATTTTGTGATTCCTCCACAGCCATTCCTTGCACTGCCCCAAGGATTTATGAATCTGACCTCTTGACTGGGAGCAGCGATATGTCCTTCACAGTCCGGTCCATGAGGTAAGGAAAGTGCTACTTGCGCTACAGAAACAGAGGTTTGGGAACAGCTGGAAAAGAACCTCAGACTGTAAGGCAGGACAGATTAATCATAACTGTCTCTACCAAAACAGGATGAATTTGGTGCTGTCCTCAGGAATGCTGATGACAGCTTTTTCACCCTAGGTTCATGCAGCTTGGTAACTTCACTGGGATTCCAGGCCTTGTGGTCCCCATTGGATATTCTACTGCTGGGCTTCCAATTAGCCTCCAGGTGAGTATTTGCTCTTTGTGAATGCTGGGGCACAAAATCCCCAGTTAGCTTTGTCCTGAAGCATCACAACCTGCTGTTCCACACAGCTCACTTGAGGAGCTAGCAGGTACTGGAAATAAAAGCTTTAATTTGGGGGTGATTTGCCTTACTTCTAAATAGCAGAGGTCTCTGGGTATCTTTGAGAAAGATTTCTCTGTCTCCCTGTCTACTTGCATTAATACCTAGTATTGGTCACTACCCTTTCCTCTCTTACTTCTCATTTCTGTAACTTCTTTAAAACCTTACCCCTTGAAACAGGTCTCATGTAAAGGAAAGCTCTGTGTCTTGCAATGCAAAGTCACACAGCTGACTTTTATCCCAAATACAGTGATGCCATACTTAGTGGGGTAAAAGGAGAAAACATCTTTTGAGGATATTGAGTGGGGGGAAAATTGTTTCCAAGGCTTTCAAGAGCATCTGTATGCTGCTACTTCTTTCATTCATCCTTCTCCTTCTGCCTCTCATCTTCTCCCAGGTCATGGCAAAATGGTGGGATGAAGCTGTTCTTCTGAGGATCGGCCTAAAGCTAGAGCAGTTCCGTGACCAGACCAAAAAACCATCCATTTATTATGACATCCTCGCATGATGGAGCAACCACAATGGGGAATGCATCTGTTTTTTTCCTAGTCTGACCTGACTAAGTATTAGAGTGAACTTGTTTTCAGTGATCATCAGAATAAGGCTTAGTAGCAGGCCCATCTGAGGAATGGGGACAAACCACTGATCTAATCAGGCACTAATGCTGAGCAGTGAGCAGACATAATTTCCACTCCCTGCTAGGTGGATGGTCCAGTTTATACTAGGGAGACTAACTGTGCTAGCTAGTTGGGTTTTTACCAACAGGGCAAGCTGCAACTATCCTGTACAATTTCTTCCAGTGTAGGGGTCCTGTGTATGGGTGGAAGGCAGTTGCAGCTGCAGGACTGCATGCAGGCTGTTCATAATACTGTACATGGCAAGGTACAACCTTAACCTTCTCATGGAACTCCTCCAGGACAGAACAAAGGTACAGTTTCTGAAGCGGAAAGGCAGCAAACACTGCCTAGCACCCTTGGAATGAGGAGGATCTTAACCCACCTGCACTTAGGCAGTGTTTGTTTTGGCCCTGTACTCAGGCACTGGGAGCAAACCATAAAGCCTGTAGCTAAGGAGGTGTTGCTGTGCCTCTGTCCCTCGTGCTGCCAACAGTGCAAGGTCAGCCCAACGGCTGCACGTGTCTGGGTGTGCTCACTGCCCCAGAGTCCTGCCTCCCTGCAGCCTGGCACGCAAGGGGAGGAAAAGCCACACCATGAACCCTCCTTGACTCCGCCCCAAAGCCCTGGTGCAGTGTTCTGGCTTTCTTTTGCACATGTCCATTTCCCAAGCTAAGCCTTGGACAGCCTCTTTTCTCCTGCTGGTTGCTTGTATATAAGCCTACTATCATCTAGGTGTTCAAATGGAAGAAACCACTGGATAATGCTATGAAATACTGTTCAAGGGATGCTGAGCCAGCTATTAGAAAGAGGTGGAATTTGTAAGGAATGCTACTGAGCTACTGCAAAAATTAAAGCTGGATGCAAGAAAGATGTTGCACAAAGCCATATGCAGCAAAGGACCTGCTCTAGATAAGAAGCCAACCTTCTCTTATCTTTAAATTACTTCCTAAAGCAATCAAGGTAGACATGGATTACTGCATAAAGCATGACATGGCTGTAAGCCATTGTGTTGTTTTATTGAAAGGCTCTCGACTGTAAATTCCCTAGTACCTTTGTCCTGCCAGCAGCATTAGGGCCACGTGAGAGGAAAGGCTTAGAAGTAACTAAACCTAAGCTTTTGTGTTCAATTTGGGGTGAATGCTCAGAGGCATCTCCTCTTGCCTACCTTATCAGGCATCCTGGAATTGTGATCAGGTTGCTAGAGCAGCTGTCCTACAAACAGCAGAGATCACTGTATTCTTACATAGCTTGGAAGGAAAGAAGAAACAGAAAGTAGTTGCAGTTTCTCCCAAACTCAGTAGTTTGGGGATTTTTTTTTTTCCCATACTTACCTACTCCTTAACCAGAGCTAGCACTTGACTAATGGCTGAAGTTGTCAGATGGCATCTGAATGCATGAACATTGCACTGCTGTCCCCTGCTTAATTACCTGAGTTAAAACATCAACTCCTACCATCAGCTGTCACCAGCTGATTGCACAGTTAATTGTACGGCTGATAATGCTTTTTATCTTGAATTCCTCTATGGGATACTGCCACAACTGTTTTTTCACTGGAGTCTAGTATAGTGAGGGAGGAGAGAGGCTAAAGTAAACACTTGTTTTTTAAAAATATCTGCATCCTCCTAACAGTGGGAAGAAAGAACTGAGTTTTTACTGACTGACAGTAACTCAGCCTCTCTTTTCACACAGTGCTTCCTCCCTTTGCCTAAACATATCTCATCAATGCACATTTCCAGTGCAAGACTTTCCTAGTACTGAGGTCACTGAAATAAACTTTACTCACCCTGGTGAAGGGCCCCTGTGTTTCCTTTTTCCCCCTGGCTCTTAGTTTATCCGAATTCTACAGCAGACCACTTCCTAATTACCAGCAGTTCTGTGAGCAAAGCAGACACAGTGACCACACACACAATCCTGTTGCTTCACATAGATATATGTATGGGTATAGATATATGGTGTATATACACATGGATTTTTTTTTTATATATATATATAAAATAACACCTTGTTTATAAAGCGACATTTAATTGCCACTGGTTCCCTTCCCGCCCCACAAAAACAATAGTATACAAAATATAAAATATTTTAAATATTTATAAACGTCGCAAGAAAAAAATAGAACTGTACGAAAATATTTTTTTTTCTGAGGTTCCCTCCCTGCCCTGTGGGAAGAGGAAGAGAAGGGGTACACGTCTGGCCTGCCTAGTGTGCCTTGAGTCCATAGTTGTTAAGTGGGTAGGAGTATGCCCTGCCTAATACTATCCGGTCCCGGAGGAGCTTAAATAAGACATAATAATTGCAGAAAAGGATGAGGGCCATGGAGAGGGTGTGGTTCCACTTCTCTGAGCGCAGCAGGGAGTAGAGCTGGTAGCAGACCACACTGCCTTCGATGAGAATCAGCAGGTTGAGCAGCCGTAAGGGACGGTGAAAGAGGAACTGCAGGGAAACAGTTAAGGAGAGATTTCTGTCATTTGTTGCTGGGTTGGAGGTATACAGACATAATGCTGTCAGGGACCACTGCGGGGCAGAAGCAATGCTTGTGCTCCAGCCACCACTAGCTGCTACTTAGGGAAAACAGAAGGCATATACAAGTGACATTTTGCTCAAGAAGGGGAAGTATGTGAAACAAGCCTATTGGCCTGCTGACAGACTTTCCCATTCCCTGAAAGGTGTTAACTAGAACCCTCTCAAGGGAATGGCATTGCCTGATGGGAGAGCTGTGTCACCTCATGAGAAAGCACTGACAAGGCAGCCGTGGTTCCCATTTTGCCCAGAGGTCACTAAGACAGAATGGGAAAGCCCCTCTGCTGCCAACACGTATTTTGCTCAGGAGCACCAGCCTGTCATGTAACACTGAACTCTGTCCTGCACGCTCTGCTCTGCTGCAGCTGGGTTTGAGCCTCTCCTCCCTCCCACAGCCGTAAGGCACCAAACAAGAGAAGAGATACTTGCATAGAAGCGGGCGTGGGACACGTCTGAAGGCACTGCTACGTTGTAAGGCCCAACTGCTTTATACAGGCACCGGCTCCGTCGCACCAGAACTCCCTGTGGCCATATTGTGTTTTCTGACCAGCTGTGGGGAAACAATGGCAGAGTGTTACCATCTGTGCTCCCAAGCCCCTGAACAAGGGTTCATGGGGATGGACTGCATCTTGAAAAATACCAAAGCCTCTGCCACAATGACATGTCCTAGCTCCCACTAGAAAAGCACAGAGGGGTGATCACATGCTCATTCAATGGACTCTTGAGTAACATGAACAAATGGCTCCCAGTGCAAGAACCTTGTCCACTGCAGTGGAGGGGGCCACCCCTTTGCTTCTGCTCAAGATACTCTCCAGTGGCCAAGAAGAATCTCAGCATTTCTTTCTGGGAAGGAACCAGCAGGGACTGGAGGAGCTCAGACAGCTTTTTAGAGCAGCCATTTCTGTTTTCAGTGAACAAGGCCAGTGGAGTTGCACAGGGAGTAGAGACACGTCCCCAGTAGATAAACACTGCTGGTATTTGCTCATCCACTAGAACATCTCAGCCCCTTGCTAGGCATGCCAAGCCCTGCCCATCCCCACACTCACATGTGCTGTGGAGCATTGCTGTAGGAGCCATGTTCCAGTTTCTGCCACTTGCCGAGGTGGGCGGCAGACCTGTGGAGCAGGTCACAGTACTTGGGAGGCAGCAGCTGCGTGGTGAGCATGACAAAGGCATTGATCCACACCATGATGAGGTGCTCGCAGGACCAGCGCATGTCGTAGTACTGGGTGCTCTGCAGAGAGACCAGACAAGAACTTGGCACCTCTGTCACAAAACAGAAGGAGGGGTGACGAGGGACATACTGCATGTGCATCCAGCAGACCCACACCACACGTTACAGGCATGCGCTTTTGGACCGGTGATTTCGGAGGGTTACAGCTTAGGAGGCACTCAAGACTCCCTTCTCCTTGAGCTGAAGGAGAAAGGGCAGGGGATGATGCTGCAGCTGGTGCATCTCCTCCTCTAGCAGCAGGCAACAAGGCAGTTTGCCTTGAGCCAGGAGCACCAATTTGCAACAAGGCTGCTACATGGATTGTGGAGCCCTGCCCATTTCTCTGCACCAACTGGAGCTTGTTCAAGTTAAGAGAAATGACAGATGAAAAAATACAACCCCCGCACTGACAAGAGGTCCTTGGATTTAGTTTGCCAAGCATCCTAGTTGGCACTAACAGGCTGACCACCAAAGCCTCTGATCCAAGCACTCAAAAGTCACGATGTTGGATCTGAGACGGGTAACAACAGGTTCTCTTTTCTAGGAAGAACACAGCTATCCATCTGCCTAGGACAGAGGGTGGGAGAAGGGGAGTTAGTAAGTGGGGTGATGGGACTAGAGGTGCATCACATTTATGGCAATACCTATCTGCCAACCAGGAGCAGTACTAGTGCACTCCGGATGCAGCCATGCTCCGCTATCCGGGCTGCCAAAGGGGAGACAGAGAAAAGGGGAATTAACCAGGAATCTGGCCTGGCAGCAGTTCACACAACATTCAGAAGGAGACAGCAGGATGGGGCACAGAGAGAGCCAGACAACAGCTACCTTCACAAAGCACAGTGGCAGGAATGCCACGTAGTAGGCACTGAAGAGAGAGTTGAAGAGAACTTCCTTGATCCTGCGGTTGAAGTCTGCTTTTAGGCACTCCACCTCATTGCGGATGAGATCTGGGGAAAGGGGGCAGCTGTGGGTGGGGATAGACGTAGGATTATTGAACTGTTCTCTCAGGGATTCCCACAGAAGCGAGAAGAAGTCTTTGACCAGGCTGCTGACAGCTGAAGCCCCATCATCTGCCACCTGGTCCTGTACCAAGTAACCACAGTCTGCAGGTAGAGGCTGTGCTCTGCTGTCTTGGTGGAAGCAGCACAGAGGGACGTAGACACCAAACCTGCCATGAAAGAAAGAAAACAATGGCTGAAGTAGCAGCCATCCCAACAGGGAGCACCTCCTCAATTGATACTGGCCCCGATGAGAGTGACAGCACACAGGAACCAGCACTCCAGAAGCTAACAGCCAACTCTCCTCTCCACTAAAAGGCCAGAGGCTGCAGCTTTGACACCTGTCCAGAGAAGCTTTTTAAAATCCCATTTGTAGAACCACCAATCCCAAAGGCTCAGTTTTCAAGTGGCAGTAAAGGCCCCCACACAAACACCAGCTGAGGCAATTCACTTCATCAGCTTGGTGCCACCTCCTTGCACCATCCCCCAGCCACTCCTGCTCGAGGAGACATTACAGCCAACAGCTCTGCTTCCCACGGTGGCAGTGGCGCACGGCACCCCCAAGCAGCTGTGCCCCCCCTGCCCAGAAGGTTCAAAGCAGTGTCACTCACGGGTAGCCCAGGAAGAGAAGGTTGAGAACAGAATGGCTGCGGAAGAGGTTGACCAGAGTCCAGCAGAGCACCCATCCACAGAGGGTGAGCAGCACCAGGCGCACCATGTAGCGAATCAGTGATGTTGCACCCACCTGAGAGGCCTGCAAATGGAAAGGAAACACTCAGCAGTCCTGTAACAGCCAGTGCTAGAAAATGAGCACAAGGGATGCCTGTGGAGGAGAAGCAGGGAGAGGGGTGCCAGGAGGTACTAGGAGGGGGATAGCTGCCCTCTTCCTCTCAGAAGCAGGAAACCGATTCTCCTACAAACGTAAATGCCTTTGATTTTATTAATGATTGACAGGATCCAAAAGATTCAAATAATCACAAGTTGTGGGGCATGACTAAAATAGGGCCTTTGAAGAAAAATTCAGAGCTGCAAAGCAGACAAGTATTTTTGCTCAAGTCCCTTATTGCTCTGATGATAGTCCAGGATGGCCTGAAATCCATTTCCTCTCTCTCTTTTCTTTAGAAGGATCAGGTCTCAGCATTGTGAAAGGTCACACTTCGCAGCTGAGGGAAGAGAAGATGTGCACCTTGTCAATCCCAAACCCAAATTTCCATAATTTAGCTCTACTGGATGTGCAGGCTGCAGTGTAGTGAGGAGGCACCACAGCAAGAAAGCCCGATCCGATCTCCAGAGGAGAGAAGGGGACTGAACTATGAAAAGATTCTTAAGGATTAGATATCCCTTAAGGGATATCTAAGGATTCTTAAGGGTTAGATATCCCAATACATGGGATGCACAAGAATTTGCATGGAAGATTTCAACGCAGAAATTTCAGTCTATGGGAAGTTTTATGGACGATGTGAACATAAATGAAAATGGAAGGAATCAGATGAAAATAGACCTTCAGAGTTCCCACCTTCTCCATTCATCTATTCAACAGGACATAACTGTTCCTTTATTTAATTTACTTATTTTTAAACACTGCTTAGTTGCTTAGCTTAGAGTTGTAATAACAATTTCAGCGGACAAAACTTTTATTTTCCTGAAAATAACCTTTTACAGAGACCAAATTTGGCCTGGCTCTGCTCCCACAAACACAGAGAAGGTGTCAAAATCTGTGGTGACATGATCAGAGTCTGAGTTATTGAGTAACCTGGACTGGAAAAGCAGTTCTACCAGTATTCCTATTTCACTTCAGTGTAGCCAGACATCCTCCTCCTGACCTTTCCCCCTCTGATCTCCTGTTCATTCCTCCTTTCTTAGCCAACCTCCCTCTTTGCCTTTTTGCTACCTGACTTGCAATTCCCTCGGCCACTTCTCTAACACGAGATAGTGGGGTACAGTATTGTACCTGCAGAGATAAATAAGCAAGTGGGACCATTTAATCTCCTAGATGCAGAGACAACAGAGCTACCCAATACTACAGGACATGACTATTGTCAAGGAGAAAACTCCAAGGCAGAAGGACATCCTCAAAATCTTAGTCCTTCACACCCAGATTCTTCTGAGGGAAGGAAGAAACCCTCCAACCTGCAGAATTTTCTTAGGCCATGGATGACCATGTCCTGCAGCAAGTTCTACAGGCAGGAGAGGGAACAGTGGGAATGTTACCTCAGAGATAATGGCCCACACCAGCCTCCGTGCCAGCATCACTGTGATGAACGCCGCCAGGTGGTAGTCAATGAGGTGAAAATTCTGAAGGAGGAAAGAAAAAAGGTCTTCACCAGGAAAATGGACTCTGAAACCACCCAGATGGGGTGGGATTAGAAAGCTGGCTGCTGTAGAGTACATTAGGACCATTACGACCTCATGTAAGCATTCCCCAAATCTCTCTATTAGGGATGAGGGAAAAGCAATAAACATTAGTAACACAGTAATGTCTCCAGAATCAAGATCTCCTCCACAGGGAGATTCCTTGCCATGGAGAGGTTTCCACAGAAAACAAAACAAAACCAGCCTTCAGGCAGGTATTTTTGGGGTCAAAGGGACAACTAGAACCAGAATCCTACCATGGAGAACAGCTTGCAGGTTCTCCACAGAAAAGCCCCTGAGCAACCAGACAAAAGGCAGCCAAACCAGAGTCCAGAGTGAGCACACCAGCTCACTTTCCCTCTTGGTCTCAAAAACAGTCTGTAGCAACCAGTGTTTCCTGATGAAACCAAGTTGACCTGAGAAACCTCATCTTCATTAGCCATGAAGAAGTTCTCTGGCTGCATCAAGTTAGATACAGCTCTTACAGCTTTTCAGTGAAGCCATCCAATATATTCTGGCCAGAAGAATTAGTAGACTCTCAGTACTGCTGTTTAGTACTTCAAGGACATGTTGGGTAAAAAAGAATGCTTGAGTTGTGATGGGAATAAAGAAATGACCGTTAAATCCTGGTAGGGAGCCCCAAACAGAATGCTTTTACTTCTAAGCCAGCTGTGTCCAGCACAGCAGAGCTGAGCAGGAGGCTGTGACTGGAACACCAGCACCACCTGTCGGTACAGGTAACTGAGGGACCACTTCGTGCTTCAAAGCAGCCTTTAGGACACGGTTCCAGCTGCACAGGCTGGCTTTCCCCACAGGCAGCTTACTGGGACTGCAAGAACACTGAAACCGAGGAGGTTGAGAGCTTTACGTAAACTGAGGATCTGAACCCCTCCCCAACTGTGCTGCTGACCTGCTGTGGCATCCTAACAAAAATCTGCACATCTTCCTTCTCTCAAGCTCTATTTCAACTGGCAAGGGGCACTCATGGCAGGAGATAGCTCCTGGAGTCTCATCTCTGTGTCAAACCCTAGGGACTAGCTAGACCATGCAAAAGTGCAAGAAATTTCCCCTGAAGGAGTCTTGCTGACTTCTCTGTCTCATCTGCCATGTATTTTCTCCCCTGTAAAATGGGGAATGATGTGGCCCTGACTGATGGGGGTGCATGTGAACTCTCATTCACTCCCTTAATGTCAAATGCTTGGTGATTCCTGGACTTAAGAAGCATGAAAAGAAGCTGTGTAAATGAAAAGAACCCAAGTGATGGCACTTGCTGGGGAACTCACCAGTGAGGTGCAGGAAGCAGGGTGATTGTACGGGTACCACCAGACAGTCTTGTAGATGTTGATGTACTGAATGAAGAGGGCTACCAGAAGGTAGATGAAGAACAGGAACTCAAAGAGAAGGCTCCCATCCAATGGCAGTTCGGGGATCCGGCAGTGACGCACAGGCTCGGGAGTAATCAGCGCTGTGATCGGAGGTGCCGAGAGGCTGATGGCACTACCATTCCTGAAGCAGATGGACATCACTTACTTGGTAAGCATTCTACATCAGCTCTGACATTTTCCAGGATAGAGTGCTTGAGGTTTTGAATTTGAGACTGGGCATTACTAGGGGAGAGGTGACAGCAGTCTTGCATTCATATTTTTGACATGAGGCTGGCGGTGAGCTCCATCATCTCAGCTCAGACAAAACCCTTATCTAGAATCTTCTCTGGACAACAGCTTGATCTGTCATGTGACGTGACATGCCCAGATATATTTCAGTAAACTTGCAGATTGAGGAGCAGAGATACAGAGCAAAAATCATTAAGGACTCTGTGCTACACCCAACACTTAATATTGGCTCTTTCTATCACCAGGACATTACAGTAGCACCCAGCCTCCTTCTCCGGCACAGTGCCCGTTGTCTTTCTGTTCATAGTTCCTCTTTTTAAGAGGAGTAACTAAAAATGGAATGGAGTAGTTCAGCCACTTCCTAGAGGCTAACCTCTCAAGTGTTCTTACACTTCCTTCTTTTCTAGCTTTCAGAGCAGGCTAGGACAACTAAAAGCTCTGGCATACTAAACTGGTGGAGGAACTACACTGTGTCTGACTGAAACCAGATAAGCAACACTCTCCTAGGACCCTGAGGCCCTGACTTCACAGTCTCGGCAGTCACTTGCTTCTCAAGAACCTCAAACTGTGCTATCTGTCCTTCTGCCCCAGACAGAAAAGTCTGTAAAGGCCAAAACTAAATGGCTTGCATTGCTCTACTCTGTAAAATGAACCTATACCAGGGCCCCAGCATGCAGCAAATAGCTTCTCTAGTCTGCCAACTCTTCTGTGGAAAGAAGTAATGCTGGGCCCTTTCAGTTTTTATACCAAATGTGGTAATCTCAATGTCACTGTGTGTGTGTTCCTGTTTCAGCTCCCAACTTCCCCAGAAAATGCAGCTAATCTTTACCAGCTATGAGAATTTGTTTCATCTGCAACCAGCAGGTCTAAAACAGAATATGGGCATCCTCCTGCCTTGTCTTTCTGTTATGTAGAAGGAGGGGTCACAGCTGTGCTCTGATGTGTCACACTAATTCCTCAGGGCAGTGAAGGCAAGTGAGCGAGACAAGGACTCATTTGCTAGGACTCACTGCTCTGGGAACTGCTGCAGGAAAGACAAATGGAGCGTTGTGTGATTTCCACCCCTGGCTGTTGTGGCCACAGTGAGTGGTGAAGGGGGTAAGACCACTTCCACAATCCCCTCCACAGGGCTGGTTTTAGTTCTTGAAGTCAAAAGAGGGGCTGCAGAGGGAAGCATGTACCACAGCAGAGCTGAGAAGAGAAGCTGGAAGAGGTCTGTCACACAGGACTTGTTCCCTCTTGGATGAGCCATCTCATAATGAATGCCACAGTGGAGGGCTCAAGGTTCCCCTCTCCCAGTCCCTCACTTTCACCACAAAGCCATGCCCCTGCTCAGGGCGGATCACGGCTCCTTGCTTTCAATGCTGTCCCAGCCACAGATGTCTCAGCAACCATGCCTTTGTCCTCACCTGTTCCTCAAACCAGTACCGTTTCCACAGCTCCCGCCAACCAGAGTCTGCAGAGAAGGCAAAGCTGAACGGCTTAGCTGCTGCCGGCTGGGTCCCCTCCTTCCACCGGGCATGACCAGGAACCAGTCCACTTCCAGTGCCTCCAGCAGGCTGTGCCCTGACACCCAGACAACGATCCCAAAGCCCTCCCAAATCTGCAAAGGAAGCAGAAACATCACAAGCTTTAAACTGCTGGTCACACTCACCCAGTTCACACTCCAGCCAAGCAAATTCATGCAGAAGGAAGTCACTCTCATCCACTCAGTGCCCTGTGGGACAGCCATCACCACTCTAAACCACTGTGCTACTTCGGTAGCAGCACATCAGTGTCTGCTTGCACACCCAGAATGGACACCACTGACATTGTGTCTCTAAAACGGGGCTGCTTACATTAGCCATCAATGACTGACAGCACTTACTGCTGGCTGGAAAGCACCACTGAGCATCTCCAGAGCTGGAGACAACACAAATGTGTGCTTTATTTCAAATGCAAGTCTGAGAAAAGCCCTCTCCGTGTTGTGGTTGAGCTACTAGAGCTTCATAGCTCTTTAGGCACCCAGCATGTCACTTGCCAGGCTCTGATGCTGCTAGGTAATTTGGACACCTTCTGGCAGAGCTCTGAACAGACAGACTGGTGTCCTTGAAAGAAACTGCATAGTTCAACTCCCTTCTGTGCTAAGAATGCCAAAGTGACACCAAGGTAATACATCCATTTAAAAGTAGGTTTAGTTAGCAGAGAAGTGCAGCAAAACACACGTGTGTGTGTACTTCAAATGCACATATGGGCAATCACATAACCCAGCCCCAAAAAGAAAAATAATTCAGAAGTAAACTTGTGAATATTTATTATCTATTTATTTTTAATGACACACTTAAATTAACCGATTCATTAAAATGAACTAGTATGAGAAAGGCTGGGCAACTCAGAGTATCAGAAACAATGGTATAGTTTCTGGCACAGACTTTATCACTTCCCATACAATTTTTCTTCTTCTATTTCACTGGTCTCCCACATGACATTGCAAGGATTTTGGCAGTCAGGAAAGTTTCCAGTGGAAACACACAGCAGACATAAGGGAGCGAAGAACTGAACTGGAGTGCATGTGTGCTGTACAGGAACGAGACACTGAGTGAGCATCTCACTACAAGGACTTTGGTCTGTCTGTGTGCCTGGAGTCTAAACCAGCTGCCCTTTTGGAAAAATACCATAGCCAGAACCAACCCAGGGGCCAAAAAAGCACACCCACCTTCTGGGAAACTCTAGATGTAGCTTTGAAATGTACAGATGGAACCTACGGGCTATTTATAATTCAGTCATCACCTCCTTTAAAATCCTGAGAAATCACAGCTGGCAGAAATGCCAGAAGTTTTCTCAGTGAGTCACAGGACTGTCGCCATGAACACAGTGTGCAGGAGCACTTCTCTAAAAAATTCCCTCTAAGAATTGCCCTTTGTATTAAAATTTCCCATCCTTCATCTCTACTCCGATAAACAATTGTCATGACTGAAACCAGGATACCAATTCTCAAACTTTCAACAAAAATCAAGATGTTTCAAAGGATGAATGCTTTCTGCATACCCACACAAAGGTCACTTGGAAAAATCAAATCAAACTAAACCAAACCCAAAAAAAACACACCAAAAATCAGAGATCTGGGAGAGAGGGAGAAAAAAAAAAAAAAAGAAAAGAAAAAAAAAAGGAGATGTGAAAATGCATGAAGGGTGAGGAAACATTGGAGAATTTTGGTTTTGAGGTAAATAGTGTGTCTTGGCAGACTTTAAAACTCTCATATCTCCATAACAACACAACAGAGATCAAAGCCTTCCTTACCTTTCTAGTCAAGCAAGACCTCAAAGCTTTCAGACAATTTTCCCTCATACGTTCTAGAGTTTTATTTGGGAATATTTATATTTCAGGAATTAAATATAAGCAAGAAAATTCTCCTGCATGTGTAAGATGAGCAGGGGCAGCAACAAACAATGCAGAATTCACTTAGGACATTCAGACACTTTTGCTAAGCAACTAAAGTGAAAAAAAAAAAAAAGAGGAAAACCCCCCAAAAAAGAACAAACTTGAAAGCCATTTTAAGCCAAATTTAGCTTCCACAGGGCCTGTGGCAGCTGAAACAATTGGTCCGATTCGACCTACAGGATATTTATGATAATGGATGCAATATGTTGGTGGTCTAATTAGTGCTATTAACAGTGGAAGGTATTTTATACCACATTCAATATTTCATGTAAATAATTTAACAGGTCTCATTAGTATCACCCCATTAGTACGCCTCAGACGCTCGCCAACACAGACACTTGGACACGAAGTAATCGCAATTCCAGCCCCTGGCTTTGCAAACCAGTAAAATGCAGGTTTCTACCAGTAAAAACAACTACCCATGGAAAGAAGCCATCCTTAACGTCAGTGCACATATTTTAAATACACTTGAATAAGCCCTTTCACAGTGATTCATGAACATATAGACTGGGCAGTTCCTCATGCCAAGATTTAAATAACTTTACTGGAGTTAGATCAAATGAGGTAGGCATTTGTTGGAGCAAAATCTGCCTAAGAACCATTTTTTGTTTGCTTTTATTTTGTAAAACTAGCCACACAAAATTGAAGCTCTACAGATAAAGCTAAACAAAGCAGTTAGATTACAGATCAGATTGACTCTAAGTCTGCTTTTTTTGGCCTTGAACCAATCAACGACCCTCCTTTTTGAGGACAAAGACATGGGGAAAAGCCATTTTATAGCTTTCAATTAATAAACAAAGGCATAATTCTACTTTGAAAAATATGTGAACAAGAAAAAAGGGTGTCCATAAACCTCTTATTCTAACAGATAATATTCCAAGTCATATTAAGTATTAATGAAGAGTCCACCCTGCTCCCTTCTCTGTTTGCATTCACCACCCCATCAGTGATCTTATTTTATAGAGTCACGCAGAAAAAGTGAGTAATGAAAGATAAAAGCCTTTCCTGACAAGACTCTTCAGTCCATTAATGTGATTCCACACTGTTCTTTCCAGTTCACCTACAATTTCTCTCAAAAAATAAATCACATGCTTGTAGTGCCTTCATCCTCAAAATCAACACCACCTTGCCTCCAAGATCTCTGAGGCGGATGTGGACATCATAAAAACACACAGGCAGGATCTGGAGAGCAGCTAAAGAACAGGAGACAGTGGTCCTGTCCATGCACAGGGAATGGATGTGGGTACACACAGCTCTGGGGTCCTAGGGCAGGCTATGCTTTAGGACAGAGACAAAACCTTCATTTGTGACACAGTTAAAAGAAAATCCAGAAACAGAAGGCACCAGATGCTCTGATTTCCAGTTTCTGCTTTTAGAATTACAGAAAGCACTTGGTCTTTTTTTTTTTTTTTTTTTCTGTGCCACAATACCCTCCTGCCCATCAGCTCCTCAGCTATCCTGAAAAGGCAGGATCAAGACAGGCAAGAACCACAGCTGTGTGCAAGACTTTACTGATAACAAGCTAGGCAGGCAAATTATTCACCAATTCAGAGGCGAAGCCAGGTGCAACCCTGTCCTGCTCCCCAAGGACCACCACGCAGAATCATGTTCCTGCATCAGCAGCTGCCCAAACAGCTCTTTCAAGAGGCAAATCAGGAGAAAGTCAGTGACTCATCAGAATGGAAAGTGTGCCTGGTTCCCCATCTCTTCGCTGGAAATGCTACAAAGCTCAGTCAGTTATTTTGATGGTGTTAACATTTTTTAATTGGAGAAAACTCCAAGCCTCTCGGGAAGCTCGCAGCACTGAGACTTGAGAACTCTCAGAGGCTGGAAAAACATTCAAGTGCCTCTCCTTGGCTCCACAAGTCCTACAAGCAGTTACTTGCAAGAGCAGAAAGGGAAACCTGACCATCCTCACTTGGTGCAGTGAGGCTCAAGAAGACCACAGGTGTCTCACTGCAACTCACCATTCTCAATTAAAAAACAACCTTCTTCCTGCTGAGGTAGCATGTGACAGCTGGGGGTGAAGCAACACATGGCCTCTGTGGTGAGGGACTCTGTCTGCCTCCTCCACAGCCACAGATACTCCCAGCAAGACTTTCCATTCAGGGTGAACATGCTTTAAGGAAACACACCTGCCACGTGTGCAGTGCTCCCTCGCAGGGAAGTGCAGCCAGCCACCCCCAGGACACGGCTGCAGAGCACTGACACAAAGCACGATTCGTTTCTGAAACTGAAAATGCTCTCTTGGTTGTTAATGTCCTCAACTCAACTCACTGCAGCTGGTCAGCCTAACCTTAAACTTGTAGTTGTCCAGCAATCCTAATATCTTTGCAAATTATCACACAAGTTTTCCTTTGAACTTTGACAGTCCTCTGTTACAATGGGTAATTTTTACTTCCCTTTAGTGTGAACCTCTTATTTATTTATTTAAATTTTAAAAAAACAGCCAAAACAAAAACAAAACCCTATTGTGACAGCTGGAAAAACAGACACAAAGCTAGTGATCAATTCACCCAACATAACAAAAAGAGAAGAAAAATCACCAGAGAGCCAAGGAACAGCGATGGCTGCACCCAAGCCTTGGTCACAAGGCCACCTTGTCAGCACCCTCACATCTGCCACACCGGAAGCCAAAAAGACGCAAAACTTCTGTGAAAGCCCCAACTGGTCTGGGAATAAAATAAGCATTTGGTTTTTGTGAGGGAGGAAACAACCGACAGGTTATCAGATGGAAAGCTAAATATTTGGCTTGCACAGAGCTGCCCCAGTGCTAAGTCAACACAACCTTTCAACTCTGGCTGGATCCAAAGGCACACACCCGCCACCTGGCCCAGAGCTGGGAGGCAAGACCGGTTAGGAGGGAGGTCTCCAAGTCAGCACATTTTCCAAGTCCTCATGCCATACAGAGCAATGGATTAAGAGGAGGATTTGGCACAGAGAGAAACAGAAACCCCCCTGAAGTGCAGCCCAGACACCATCAAACAGGAGAGCTGGTGGTGCACCAGCAAGACTAATTTTTTCTCAGTGACTAAGAAGCAAGAACCTGCTCTGTAAAAACAAAACCAACCCACCAAGACCCTGTCAGTGTAGGCTTTTCTGATACAGCACAACTCTGGCTGAAGAGGCACCATCTATCAGTCCTCTACACAGATGCCAAAAATAAAGGGTCAAAGTAGAAAGATTAAGGCAAGAATTAACAAACTGCATATATACTGCATGACTTACTTCAAGTGTTTTCAGCAAGAAAGACTAGAGCTAAGCAGAAAGTTAAGTGGTAAAAATAAAAGTTTTAGCTAAAGGCAAGGGGAAAGGCAGCACCTGCCATTTGTAGCTGCCACAGTACTTCAAATGTCCACATACAAAAATGGGAACAGGAAAGAAAAGTTTTTCAAGAGAAGCCTCTCAAAGTTAAAGTGCAGTAAGCTCAGTCAGCTCATTTTGCTAACATGCTCAAGGATAGGACACAAATTTAAGTTCTTAGTGTTCTAGATAAACAAAATTACCCAAGATACCAAAGAAAGCCATTTTTAAAAACAGAGACATCCTATACATTCCCTAAAAATCCCTTCAGAGACCTTACTTTAGGGGGTGCAAGGAAGAAATTTCTGGAGGTATGCAGGCAACAATGTCCTCTTCAGAATATAGGCGACTTAAAGTTCCTGTGAATCGGAGGAAAGTTGAGACACACACTACGCGCTCTAAACAAACCTCTGCGAGTACAGGAACAAAGCCACAATTCCTGGTGTCATAAAACAGTATTACCTTATATTACCATATAATTACCTTGTGCAACTAACTGCTGCAACAGGTCAAAGCAAACAGCTTAGGAAGATTTTAATGAATGACTGTAATAATTTTATGAATGAAGACAAGAGAATTCATATTCCAAAAGGAAGTAAAAAATACCAAAACAAACCCACAATGCAAGACACTCAAGGCTCAGCAACTCCGAGTGGCCAGTCACACTCCTCTCCGAGCCAATAAGTATTACACAGCTAGCAAGACATTAACATTTTCTTTGGCTTCTTCTGATGCATACAGCAACACTCACAGCCAAACACTGAATCCAGGAATAAAGAAAGCATTGGCTTGTTCTCGTGTGAGAACAAGACAGAATTGCAAAGTTGAGCTTTTCCAGCAGCAGAGGGAAATGCAGACCTGACCAGTTGGGTCACAGTTTATTTTGGTCCTAGAGTTCCCATGCTCCTGAAT
The DNA here is from genome assembly GCA_013400275.1 of Rhadina sibilatrix. Classification (NCBI taxonomy): domain Eukaryota; kingdom Metazoa; phylum Chordata; class Aves; order Passeriformes; family Phylloscopidae; genus Rhadina; species Rhadina sibilatrix. The sequence goes on from VWYO01011284.1 coordinate 163,510, forward strand.
TGTGTGGGGAAAGGGACAGCAAGCCCAACCTCATCCAGAGTGAGAGGCCCAAACTAAAGAGCTGGAGGGAATCACTGAGCCAGACAGTTCTCTGAGCATATAACAACACACAAGTTTAACTCCAACTCCACATTACTGATAGAAACTGAAGTTCTGTTTAGAAGGAGACGCTGGTTGGGAAGTGAATCACAAGGGCAGTGTTTCAGCAGACACAACACAGGCAAAGCTATCAAAGCTGGCCATTAATACAATTTATCAAGACGCACTCACTCCTAAGTACATCTTGCACCAGAGCTCTTCAGTAAACATTACACACAGCCACAGCTCTGCTAAAACAGAGCTACAGATCACTCTCCATTATACCATGCCATGTGCAGTAACTGGGAAAGGCAGGGAATTTCAGGTATGGCCTCTGAAATACTTTTTTCCCCAAGATATCAAGGCAAATGCACAGCAAAACAGATCACCACTGAGGGGGGAAAAGAAGGGAAAACAAACAGAAGATGCTCATGCTTTTATAGGCCCTCTTAAAATTTTCTATCAAGCAAGTCACCAAAATATGCATTCTTCTCCCACCTTGAACACAAACTCGCAATCTAACGGCCTGAGCATAGGCCAGGACGTCTCTTGCTTTCTTGCTTTTTAATCTTTCCTCTTCAACTGACTTCCAGGGAACTTGTTTTACCAATACAGCCCTCAGTTTCCTTATCCAAAACAGGATAAACTGTTCAGCAAGTACTTCTCCTCCCAAGGGTCTCTGTATGTAGTAGTGGATATTTTTACAGTATTATTTTAGCGCTTTAGACAAGCTTCTTTAAAAACAAACAGAAGCAGCTTTCCTGCTGGTTTTGTTCCTCTGCCAATCCCTATGTTTAATTTAATGGAGATCAGCCATGATGACAAATCATGGGGAGTCACTAGGATTTTTCTATTTTGTTCTCAAATAGATAAAAATAAGGCAGGCATCTGCCATCTGTAGCAATGAGCTTGAAGGCATGAAGAAGAACACAAGCTAAAAACCACTTCCTTGAGCCTGACACCAAGTCATCACACTGGGATTCACAGCAGAAAGTATCAGTGAGACAATGCTTTGCACATCCGTGACACTGCAGAAAAGCAACAATATTGCAGGGGATTATAAACAAAATATAATTTCTATAAATCATAAATTTGCATTAAAATATAAACCACATATGAAAATGCATCGATTCTCCTCTATTTGCCTCTTACACAACAGGTTCAGGTGATATAAATATTCCCCACAAAACAGGAAGACTTCAGTTCAACCTCCATGGCTTTGGTAGGCAGGACTCAGAACTTCCTATGACTGTTTAGAGAGCAACTAATCCAGCAGACTCAAAAAATGCAACAGGATACATTAATCTCTTGTATAATTAATTATACTGAGACTAATCCAGTTGTCTGAATCTGCATCCATGCTCCCTTATATGTACTCCTGGGCTGCAGATGTCTACTGATAATTTTGCTTTAAACCATCAACTGCAAACCTCCCAGTACACATGGATGCCACTGCACCCTGTCTCCCAGGACAGCTCTCCTGACCCAGTTGCATAATACCCACTTCTCACCAGAAGCCTCGTTTTCACTTACAATACCCAAAAAAGTTAAGAAAAGGTTGGAAATAACTCACAAATGACAACAGCCCCCAAAGAATGGCATGAAATCTTCCAGGAGAGTTTGTGGAAGCTAATGAGCTATTTTCCAAAGTCACACAGCGACTACAGATTTACCTCTGATTTTAAAAATCCACCTGCTAACAGCTATGTCACTTACCTAACCGTGGCAGGGTTAGAAATAAATGGACTAAAGTTCCAATTTTAACTGCCAGAAGAAAACTTCTTCCAGGATTTCATGATTCTGAGGCACAGGGAAAGCACTGAGACTAAGAAGCAGGACAGTCTCAGAGCCTCTACTACCTTGCTGCTTTCCACCACATCCATCTTTAGGAACTGTACTGAGGAGTACTGAGTGGCCCAACTGGTTTCTGAAATGAATGGTCATGGAAACTGGAAGCCACCTTAACAAATATTTCTAGTACATTTGCTCTTGGCTGTATTCTCAAACATCCAGATTTGGTGCCTACAGAAAGAAAGAAACTTTTAACTTTTATTACAACCAGGTTTGAGTCCATCTGCATTACATATCCTTTCAGAGAAGATTTGTGTTCAGTGCTACGCAGTTTCAAAACCAGCAGAAAGGTGTGGGGCTCTTCCCCTTCAAACACTACATACATAAATTATTTTTTATCAATCTAAAATTTCAGAACAAAGAGGAATGTCTGAAGAATGTATAGACAAAAAAAAGTGATTAGGCCTGTCTGCTTTTGAGTACTACATAACACCTACAGTACACCTATATTGGCAATGTTAGATCAGCACAAATGTTGCTAATACAGGCAGGCCAGTAAAATGAGAATCACTTTATTTCCTTAGCTACCACAGAATTTACCATGGTAAATGCCAGTAGTGTCTCTGAAAGACCAATATTTCAGCAGGGTGCTAATCTGTATAATGCAAACAGTTTTAGTAAGAATTCATTATCTTAAAAGCAGAATAGAAATATGCTCTGCAAAGCAGGAAGCAAAATGTTTTATCCCCATTTTACAATCAGAAAGACTAAACATAAAAGTAACAAATAAATTTCTGAAATTATTAATGATTTTGAATACTGTGCTTGAGGCAGTATAGACACCTGTATTAGTAGGAACGTGGGCGCCCAGAGCTTCTGAAAGTCAGGTCTCAAATGCCTGCAAGTCTGCAAAGAGACAGCCAGGAATGATTTGTGCAGGAGGCACGCAGGTGTTCTATGGTCTTGAGATCAGGAGTACACGCTGAGCACAGGGCACTGTGTCAGTGATATCATCTGAGCTTCTCTGTTGTTCCAAATAAATCAAACCTGGAAAACATTACCACTCGATGTGCTGGTTTGTACAGCAAAACCTGAGGCAAAGAAGCTCAAGAGCAGAAAGAAGGCGTAGTGGCATCTACACCTGAAGAACTTCCAGTCAGATAAGGGACAACAAGGAGCAGATGAAGTTTCAGCCCAACCCCTAGAAGAGTCAGCATTGCCTGGCTACACACCAGTGAGCCCAGATTTTACCAGCAGAGTATCATCCAAGCACCTTGGCTGAAGGAGCCTGCACTCCAAGAGGTGCAGCTGGAATGAGAAATGAGTGTCAGAAACAGTTCAACAGCAGGAGTGCCAGGAGGTGAGCCACAGAGCAGACTGTGGGTTAAAAAGGGCCGATGTCCTCTGCCTTCAGCATCCTGTGAAATTGAGCTGAGCCATTCCAGTCCCATCCCTCTACTACTGAGTCCCTCTCCCAAAAAATCTCTTCTGGTTACAGTGAGTTAACTGGACAGAAGAGATGGTTAGAGAAGGGATGCCTTGTCTCCAAAAATTTCGTAACTCACCCCCTTGTAACACAGACATCTCATTTCTTCACTTAAAGTTGTAACAGACGACAGGGACACGAGGGGCCCCTTACTCACAATGGAAAGCATGCATGAGAGCAACCAGAGATTGCAAACAAAGCTGCCTCTGTTTCTGCTGTACGTTCATGTTAAAATGATGCTGGAGTAGTGAAGGAGCTGCCTCACGTAATAGGGAAAATCATGTGCACTACTGCTACCCTATATACGGGAGGATGACTGATACATTGTTTTCTCTGCAGTACGAAAAAGAACAGCGACAGAAAAGTGCACCCACATCCATTCTGGAAACGCTACCTTATGGCGGGTTGGATTTGCCTGGACTTAGAGAGTATTGCCTCAGCTCTTCATCTTCCACAGGACAGTGCCCCTGCAGGACTGGTTACGTAGGGACAGCGCTTTAAAAGCCCTCAGCACACATTCCCGTGACCCCAGCCCAACTTCCTCGCATTTAATCCTCAACCCTCCTACCACAGAGCACCCGGCTCCCAGCAGCGTGCGCGGATCTCCTGCTTTAACCCAAACACAGCAGGAAACGTCTCAAAGGAGAAGCCCGGGACCCAAATGCCGTAACTTACCAGCAGGACGGAGCAAACGAGGCAGAAGCCTCCCCACCACTCCCTCCCACCCAGACACACACCAGGTTTCGGAGGGGGTCGCAGCCCGCCGCCCGCCTGGGTGGCCGTGGCTCTGGCTCTGGCTCGGGCTGTGCCGGCGGGAGCGGCGGGGCCGGTACTCACACATCCAAGCGCGGGCGGCGGCGCGGCTCGGACATCAGCCGGCAGCGGGGTCCCCTCCGGCGGCAGCGGCCCGGCGGCGAGCCCCGGCCCCCGCAACCCCCGGACCGCCTGGGGGGAACGAGGCAGCGGTGGGAGCCCCACGGACCGATCCTCCTCCCGTCGGGCAGACCCACCTCGCCGCTGCCCCGCGGCGGGGCAGGAGCAGGGGAAGGGAAAGGAGGGGAAGAGGAGACAGGCGGGCGGGTCCGGCCTCGGCGCCCCGGCGCGGCCCTGCACAGCGCCGGCTGCCCGGGAGACGTGGCAGTGAGGGCTGATGCTCTCANCGGCCGCGCCGCGCCGCCATCTTGGTGGTGGCAGGCAGCGCTCCGGCTGCCGGCTGCCCGGCCTCGCTGCTGAGAGTCCTCAGGAAGGCGCTTCGTCTCCTTGTTTGCTCCGGAATCGCTCGTTAAAATAGATACAGAAAGCTCCACACCGACTCACACAATCAGTCAGGTTGGAAAAGACCTCTGAGATCGTGGAGACCAACCTATGACTGATCACTGCTTGTCAAGCAGACCGTGGCACTGAGTGCCACGTCCAGTCCTTTTCTTAAACACCTCCAGGGACTCTGACTCCACCACCTCTCTGAACAGCCCACTCCAATGTCTAATCATCATTTTAGTCGAAGAAATTCCTCCTAAAGTCCAATCCAAACTTCCTCTGACACAGCTTAAGACTGTGTCCTCATGTCCTGTTGCTTATTGCCTGGGAGAATAGAGAGTGATATAAAGTCCCCCGGAGCTTTCTCTTCTCCAGGCTAAACCCCAGCTCCAGCTGCTCCTCATCAGACTTGTGCTCCAGACCCTTCATCAGCTCCATTGCCCTTCTCTGGACTTGCTCCAGCATCTCAAAGCCTTTCTTGCAGTGAGGGGCCCAGAACTGGACACAGGACTAGAGTTTTGGATCATGAGATGCCATCTAAAACAAAGTCATTGAACAAAAACAGAATTAACTGCTTCATTACAGCCAGCACATCTATTTATCCATGGCTGAACATCGGTGGCTGAAAGCGCTGCTGCCATTGCCACCCTCAGATGAGGTGGAGAAGGCCCATGTTCCCATTTGAAACCAGCACAGTATCCAGCCCTTATTCTACACTGTTTACATCATGCCAGCTGCCACACTTTCAAATATTCCATCATCCTTCCTGCCCTTTGGTGTATATACACAGATATCATTCCCTAACTCCCTCTCTATAAAATGTCAGTTGAATTCATTTTGTCCATGACCTTGAGTTTCATTTGCCATTACAAATGAAGCTCATTCAGGGCAGAGAAGACGGTGTATGTTGTTGGACTGTTGCGTGGTGAAGTCAGTTCTGATTACATCACCATTACACTTGTATGTATTTATCAAAAAGTTCATTCTCTATTAATGTGGTAATCAAAAGGGAGTTGGGTTCAAATCCCCAAATCTGGAGTTGGTCAAGACAGGTGCTGCAAAGTGCCAAATGCACTGATGAGGGTATCACCACCATATAAGTGATAACACACAGTCTTATATAGCAATTACATAAAAGAGTTTAATGAATGGTAATTCCCACCCATAATCAAATCCTCTTGAGGCACACACCAGACTTCCCCATCCTTCCACGTTACTCATCAAGTGCACCAAGTCCTTGAACAAAAGCAATCCCATAGATTGCTTTTGCCTTAGTCTGAGGCAGGAATAACCCAGAGTTTTTTTCCGCAGCATATTTTTTTATGTGCACTACTGGAAATTTACCCCATTCTCCAGTATGTAAAAGTTTTGATTGAGCAGCCCCAGCCTCACTGACAGATTCCTTAGTGCTGACTAACCAGGCGGCTTTTGCTAAATGTTTGAAGATTCCACCACCTAGTTGCTTTCAGTGCAGTTTTTAACAGTTCATTATACTGCTGAATTTTCCCTGGAGGCTGGTGGTGTGTTATATCCACTCAATACTATGTTTTTGGCCCAGTTTTCTACAAGGTTGTTTTGGAAGAGAGTCCCATGGTGTGATTCAATTTTTTCTGGCCTACCAGGTCCCCACAAAACTTGCATTTCAAGGCTTCGGATAGTTTTCTGGGTAGTGGTATGGGGTCCAGAGTATGTTTCCAGCCCTCCAGTAAGCCCACGGTGGATTTGTGGGAGTGTGATACATTCACTCTGCCAGGCCTCCTTGTATTTATATTCCAGCCACTGCCCTTCATACTAGAGAGTCTTTATCACTTGACTTGCTTAATTGCAGCATGCTTCCAATTCATGGATGACCTGAGTGACAGTGTCCATTGTCCAGTCTACCTCTTAATCATGATCCTGTCTATAGTTGCATCAATTTCTTGATGGCCTGAGGTGTCATGGGCCTACTGAGCTATAAATAACTCACCTTTATGTTGCCAGTCCCGATCCACTTGAGCCACCTATTGGTTGTTTTAATGTTCTGCAGTGGCCCAACTCCAGCACATGAGCATTTATCTGATGCTCCTTCCCAGCCAGCTTCTCCACCCAGGCAGCAATATCCTGCCACAATGCAGCAGCCCAGGTGCGTTTACCTCTGCACTGCCAGTTACTCTGCTTCCATCTCTGCAACCACCTCCACAGGGCATTTGTCATCATTCCTGAGTCAGTAGAGAGGTTAAGTATTGGCCATTTTTCCCATTCAACAATATCTAAAGCCAGCTGGATGGCTTTCACCTCTGCAAACTGACTGCAGTCACTTTCTCCTTCAGCATTTTCTGCAACTTGTCATGGGGGACCCCATACAGCTGCTTTCCACCTCCGTGCTTTTCTACAACACATCAGGACCCATCAATAAACAGGGCATATTTCTTCTCACTTTCTGATAATTTGTCATACAGTGCAGCCTCTTCGGCACATGTCACCTCCTCCTCTGACCAGATTCTGAGATCTTTACCTTGTGGCCAGTTCATGATCACTTTCAAGATTCCTGGATGCCTGGATTTTCCTATTCAAGCTTGTGTGATCAGTGATGTCCCACTTATTCCACATAGCATCAATTTTCTGAAGGGCAGAGGAGACCCTCCCTTTGAACATCCAGTCCAGCAGAGCTAACCAGGGTGCCAGGAGCAGCTTTGCTTCAGTACCAATCACTTCCAAAGCAGCTCAAACCCCTTCATAAGGTGCAATTATCTCTTTTTCAGCTGCAATGTAGCAAGCCTTAGATCCTCTGTATCCCATGGCTCCAAAAGCCATGGGGTTAACCTCAAGTCTCCCATGGTGCTTTCTGCCAGAGGTTCCACATTGAGTCAATCTCCCTGGCTGCAGCATAGAGCATATTTTCAATATCTTGCCCTGCCCAGACTAGCCCAAGGATGGGCTATTGCATGAACTGTCTCCTGTTTAATTTTTTCAAAGACTTGTTGCTGCTCCAGGTACCGATCTTCTGCTGGGTCACTTGATAGAGAGGCCTGTAATTTGGAATGTGCGTTCTCCAAAAATCCATAACACCTAAGAAATCTTGTGTTTCTTTCTTGCTAGACGCTGGACATGTGGCTGTTGTTTTGCTGATCACACCTACTGGGATCTAATGAGGTCCATTTGCCTGGGTGACACATAAAATCTTCCTTGAAGGGATACTTTTCTTTCATGCTTGACAGGAGTCACCTCCAAGGGCTGAGGACTTGTATCTCTTTTCCAATAAGCTTGTCAATGCCTCTTTCCCTAGAGAGTGACCCCAAATTCTTGGCTTCCCTACCTTCTAATTCCAGACTGCTAGTCCTATTATCCCAGCCTTTTGGCATCCAAGTGATAATGTGTTGACCTGGAAAATAGATTAAATCTTTTCCCATAACCCATAACTCACTCAGTGATAGGGATTGAGTGGTGGTTGCCTTTTGTTCTGCTTCTTCCTCCTTTTCTTGTGATGGCCCTACTTTGTCCCCCTTTACTAAGCAAGTGGACTTTTGTGTCCATTTCTTCTTGTCTATAGGGTGACTGACACTGACATGGGTTGGGTCTGTGGTTCAGCCGCAGTCACTGGGGTTGGAGTAGCTGCAGTGCCTAACACTTTGCCATCAGATCCAGACTGTGTTGTCCCTTTGAGGTACTGAAGAGCATTGAACAGGGATCAGTAGGCATGGGCCAGGCCCCAGCACATATCAGTGACTTGTGCCTGTCTGGAATTAACAGGATAACAGCATACTTTCCCCAGATATTTATTCTGCACTTATTCAGGGAGGAGGTTCCAAAACACTGTCCCAGGTGCTTGCCATATGCTATCCCACACATCCTGCTACTTGTAACTATCCAAACTCAGGGAATTCTCTTGGTCTTGTTCTTAAATAGTTGTTTAAACATAAACACTAGAACATAGAACACATTCAACATACCTGGAAATAGGACTGTGCTGGTTTCAACATCCCAAGGACATTCACAATTTTCAAAATCCTCAAGCACTACTGTAATTAGCCTGGCAGGAAAGGGGAAAGTGTGGAAGGCTGTCTTCTCCATAGGTTGTCTCTCCGAGGAAGAAAGACAAAAGGTGTGATTATTGGTAATTCCCAACAGATGGCTCTCGAAGAACAGAGGTGAGCAATGCTGAGTACACACACCAGATTAGTATTGCAACCAGTAATTCCATCATATCACAAGCCAGCATTACAAAGAACAATAAAACGATAACCTTAGCCCAGACCTCGAAGGCGATAAAGCCAAGACAGGGAACACATGCTGCAAGTAAAGTGCTGCGTAACACAGCCCTGAGAACAACTGCAATGACTCTGAGAGCAAATAAATCAATGTTGTGACCAGTGATTGTTAAACCAATGCAGTGAATGCTTATAACAAATATGTGTTAACATGCTCTGGTCAGATCTGTCCTTATCTCAAACCTCAGTGCTTCATGTTGGGTGCCAAAAAGGATATAGACACAGCCTAACACCAGCTGGCAACTAAGTACCACCCAGACTCACTGCCCCACCCACTCCAGAGAGGGATGGGGAGCAGAACCAGAAAAAGGTAAATCTGTGGGTTGAGATAGGAACGATTTAATAATTGACATAAAGTAAAATATAATATCCATGCAACTACTAATAATTGTAATGAAAACAGAGATAATGGAAAGAGAGAGAGAGAAATAAAAGTCAATATAAGAAAAGTCAACAAGCCAACAGTCATGCACAATACAGTTGCTCACCATCCATTCACTGATGCCCAGCCTATCCCCTAGAAGCCAGCAGTGACTCCTGGCCAGCTTCTTCCAGTTTATATACTGAGCATGACATTCTGTGGTATGGAATACCCCTTTGGCCAGCCTGGGACAGCGGTCCTGGCCATGCTCCCTCCCAGTTTCTTGTGCACTTGCTCCTTGGCAGAACATGGAAAGCTGAAAAATTCTTCACTTAGGGTAAGTAGTACTTAGCAATAACAACAACATCATTGTATAATCAACATTATTCTCATACTAAATTCAAAATGCATCACCATACCAGCTACTAGGAAGAAAATTAACTATCCTAGACAAAACCAGACAGCTGTTCTGTTTTAAAACAAATGTCTGGAAGGGGCTCTAGTAAAGTCTTATTGGCTTATCGGTGTGATTTGGCTTGTTTCTGGCAGAGAATTCTCCCTCTTCATTCCCTGCCAGCAGATCAGGGTCTGTGCCTCACGCATTCACTTTCCTTTCTTCCGCCTCGGCAGCATCCTCACATAATTTCCATGTCTACAAACTGGATCACAGCTGCTGCTCTGTGAACAGACTGATTGTGTCCTGCCTCACTGCCCTCACACATCAGCTTTGCTGATTCTTCCCTTTAGCCACAGAAATGACCAGTAACAGTCCAGCTGTACCAGCAGACTGTGGCTGTAGTTATGTGTCTGAACCTCTGTAATACTCACCTTGTGCTAGGAAATCCGACAAAGCATTCTATTGCTCCAGATCAGCTGCAAAAAAACCCTCAAAAACCCCCCAGAAAACCCAACAAACACACAAAAACAAACAACTCCCCAAAAACAAAACAACAAAAAAGACCCAAAAGAAACAAAAAAAACCCAAAATGAAACAGTGAAATATTTAAGAATATAAATTCTTCTTATCCACAGTCCAGGTGTCTCTGAGGCCTGAGATATCTCTTCCAAGAGAAACCTACTCTTTGTGTGAAATATGCCCAGGAGAGTTTACCTGATGGAACTGTTCAACAAACTACAGTAAGGTAAGATCTCTGCTAATTCAACAGGGCTGAAATTCCTTCTCAGTCACAATTCAGAACAGCAATTCAAGTCTGGATACATGCAGATGAACCTTACAGCTGCTGTGCTTTTTGACTCTGAGGAAGTAACTTTGTGCTATTCATAAAAGTTAGGCTAATGACTTGAGTGCAACTTTGGTTGGACACTTTAAAGGTTTGCACACCCTGGCATATTATGTATTCATTCTTTTGCCTACAGAATTCAATAAAATGGCATGGAGACTTAGGTGTCTCATCTTTCCCTTTCTCATTTTCACATGAAAATGTTAATGTGGCCAGAGTAATCATGGAGTGACAATTTATACCCATCTACCCTTGATAATGATATTTCAGAAATAACTTGCATTTGTCTGCCAGGGTCCTTGTGTGCAACATGGCATATTGTATTTTTATCACTGAATTCATCAGAGAGCTACAAGAATGTTTGGGTCCTTGCTTTCCTCATATTTGCAAGGTAACTGTAATCCAGACTGAGCCAAGGAATCTAGTACTGAAGAACAAGGATCAGGTCAGGTGGAATGGGAAAGATGAGACCCTCCTTGCTAGGTTTTGTGAAATCCCCCTTAGTTATCAGTCTCCTAACTTATCCTTGCTTGGAACTTTATCATAAATCATTGGGTTATGTATATGAGTAGACTATCAAAGTACAGAGGCCCAGGCTCAAAAAGACCTTTCTTTGATTAAATGTGTAACTGCTGCAGGGTCTTAGATAAAACACTCCTACTGAGTCATGTAACACCAGTTTGTCTCCAGCAAACACTAACAGTACCTTTTACACTCTATTTGATTTTCCTATCTGTTCCTTCCGACTCTCATTTCCTTTCTGTTATTTAGATTAATGGCCTTTTCACCTCCTTCTCACTTCTGCCATGCTTCGTGTCTCTTTTCTGCTGTCCCTGAGAAAACAGAGAGCCCTTTTGCCACTCATTCTCCCTCCTGTTTCAAATCCTTTTCCTGTCTTACTGGCTCCTCAAATTTTCATTTTGTCAAACACCCCCTATATACTTTCGCTCCAGAGCTCCATAAACTCTGGGAGATAAACAGGTGTGATCCTGAACAGGAGCACTTGTTTAAATTTATCCTGGGATACAGCTGTTGCTTATCTCAAAGCCTTACCTTGATAAAGCAAAGACATCACTTGAGTTTTGTGTAGAAGACAAACATCTTCTTCTTTGGAAGAAGTTGGGTACCACTAACAGTGTAATTGTAGTGACATGAAATTCAGCATGAACTAATTGCTGTAATGTCCAATAATTGCTGGAATGACTTTTGAAGATCTCTCTGTACAGTATCTGCATGCAAAGAAGGGTCACCTTTGCTATTCACTTTTCAAGGCCATATGGCACCAGCTTTCATCCAAATAATTTATCAGGTAAAAATCCCTGTGTTTAAACTGTGAGACTGAAAAACAGAGATGAAAAGAAAAGCTGCTTTCAAAAGCTGTATTTCAAATGCTGCAATGGGAAGAGCACCCAATGCGGATTTTGGGCTCCGAGTATCTTCTAAAAGTATGTTATAAACAAATTTATTTCAAGTCATTGATGTCTATGTGAGTAGGACACTATTCTGTAGGGCTTCAAAATCTACTGCAGCTCAAGAAAAAGCAGCATTAACACAATCAGACCCAAATGACCCATGATCCGATTCTATTAGCTCAGAAATTCTGCCATTTCTATGGTGCAGTATTGAGATAAACTTGTAGCATTAACGACCTGCTGAGAAGGATTCGATTTCTTAGGGAAACCTTTTATGTTGTGCTAGGCAAGGTGATGAGGTATCAGGTTTGCTGTTAATATCATTGCTGCTTCCAGATTGGAAAAAAAAAAATTCTTTTCGTCACTTCAGTGTAATAATGTTGCTCAGCATGGCATGTACTGTGTGTCCTTCCCCAAACCAGAGCAGTAGCATTCCACTGAAATACCTACTGCTAAATTTACAGATAATTATTTATTGCATGGTATTATTTCCACAACTAATGAACTTTGCTCCTTTCCAAAAATTTTAAAAATATCATTTTACACCTTGAAAACCTTGAGTCACTGCGGCATTTGAGGAAAACCCACCTTGTACTACATTTGCCTGTGATGTGGAACTCAACAGTGGTTGATATTCTGGGTAGGTTAAGTTCAGTCCTTGTCATATTCTACAAGTGAGATTAAAATCAGCAGCTAAAGAGCACACCTAGGACAACCCTGAATACTTGAGGTAGGGGAAAATGTAAGGTTTGAATAAAGAGAATAAAAGAATAAAGATAGAGCACTGAAGGAGACTCTAGACTCAGAGCCTTTCTCAAGATGATTCCCATGAGATCCACAAAGTTTTATTTTTTGGAACAAGCGTAACATTTAGTCCAGAGAAAAGAAACCTGGTTAAACAAAGTTAGACAAATGTTAAATTAGCAAGATAAGAGTGTTTGTGGAGGAAAACACACAGGGAGTCTTTTATAGAAATGCAGTGTTTTATGGGCCATAAACAAATTTAATTGCTGTTCTCAGAATGTTTCCCACATTCCCTGCGGTCACTGCCATAGCCCAAATTTCCCATACGTCCTTTAGACCCTTGCAGCACAGTATTCCTGATGACTGCAAGTCCACAGAGCGCTTTCAGACCCTCTGCATAACGCAGTTTGTTTCTAGCATCTCCACACATACCTTTGTCCATTTCATCTCTTCCTTCCCTGTCCTATGAGACCACCACCACTGTAATCTCAGGTCTCATTGGTTGATTCCTTCTCTTTGTTGGTCTGTAGGACGAGTGATTTGCTGTGTGCACTGGGATTTAAGACAGTCGCTGGTTAAATCTGTGGTATGAGAGGTGGACTGACAAGCTGATAATGCCAATGCACTCTCGATGGATCAGATAATCACTAACATTGTGGGTCACTCTCTCAGCAGAGTGTCTGCTGTATCTACAGTTCTGACTCACACAGCACTAACAGAAACATACTGTATTTAAGACCGATACATTCTGGCAAATTTGTTTACAATCAGAAAGTAGCATCTGGATCTGACAATTACATAACATCATTAAACTTGACTAAAAATATCAATAGGTGTGACTGATGCCACTAGAAAAGGGGTCACTCATACAGCTATTACTGGGCAACCACTCACATCTCTTTTAATTTTGTATTATCAACATTCCATACTATTTATAAACAGAAGGAATGTAATACTGTCCTTCATTCTCCCTCAGAGCTCATTTTTGACAAGTTTTTTGTTTTGCCTCCATTTGATTTCCTACACTTTGAAACAGAAACTTTCTCCTCTCTGGTTCTTTCAACAGAATTAATTTCTCTCCACAAAAGAAAATGAAATTTGTCCTTTTCTTGAAAGACTTTTGTAGTGCTTCACAGCAGATTCCCTGTGAGTACAGCTGTATGAGGTCTGGGTGGTGTATTCCAGCTCCTGACAGGCATATATACAGGCTGGCTCTAGAGTAGGGTAGCACCATGGTCATCCCCACTACTCCCATTTTGCTTTCTTTGCTTTGTTATGTGATCACATAATTTAAAACAATTGGCATTTTTGGCAGGTAGGGGTGGTTAGGTTGAAAAGGTTTGCATGATTAAACAATCGATGCTAAGTTACAGCAATATGAACTTTGGTAAATCCATACGGGGATCTAATGTGTACTGCAGGTAATAACACCTTTGATTTTGAGGCTTTTTTCAGATATTAACTTCCTAGTAACAGACAAACACCTTCAGCCATCTGCATGTGGGCACACAGACTTGAAGGGGTTTTTCCACTCTTATTTTAATAAGAGTTCGACACCAAAAGTCCTGTTGTGATTTCACTTAAGGAAGGGGAACACTATTCTCGTTCCTGAGCAATTGGGTTTTGGAAGCCGGCATTTTAAGTTCTTATCACTAAGAACTCCTGCGGAGCCTCACTTAGTTTCCACTGTAAAGAAACGCTAAGTATCACAGAGCCGCAGAATCGCAGAACGGTTCGGGTCGGAAAGGACCTTAAAGATTCCCTGGCTCCGCCCCCTGCCACAGACAGGGACATCTTCCCACAGATATGTTTTCAGAGGAAGTGAGACTCAGCTTCTGAAGAGCACCAGCCATGCAAATGCTGTGATGCCCAAACTCTCGGAGCTCCCCCGCAGCTCCAAAAAANACCTCCGGACCCCCCCCGCACCTCCAAAAAAAAAAAAAAAAAAACCCAAACCCCGGCGGTTCAGCATTCCGTAAATGGCAAGAGCTGGCAGAGTTCTGTCACCGCCACCAGCACCCCGGCCGTGCCGAGCCGCGCTGACAGAGCCGTGCCTGCCGCGTTTGCTCGGGNCGGGAGCGCGTCCCCTGTCCCTGCGGCAGCGGGAACCGCGCCGGGAGCGCGGCCGTGCCCCTGCGGCCTCGGGAGCAGCGGGAGGCGCGGGCCCCGTAAGTAGGAGCTCCGTCTGCAGAGCGGGGCAGCGCGGTGAGGAGCTGCCCGTCCTGAGGGGCAGCGGGGGAATCGCGGGGCCGGGTGTGGAAATGAGCGCGGGGGTGGCGAATGGCCGGGCGGTGCTCCGGTTTGGGATGGGTAGCGAAAGGGCGGAGCGGGTTTAATTGCACCTTCTCGGACTTGGAGCATCTGGTACGTGGCCGAAACTGGGTCGTCTTGTGCTGCTCAGGACTTCCCGGGAGTGAGTCCCTGTGCGTGCGGGGAAGCCCTCATGGACATCACAGGCAGGACTTGAGGCCGTGGTCGTGCAAGTAAGTCTGCCGGGACGGAGTGTTCATCCTAGTATAGCTTTACTGAAATAATTGGCAGTAGTTGCATATTTACAAATTACGTACTCGGTGGAAGTACTTACTGTACTTGTCCCCGTACGGGAGGACGTCTGCAGTGTACTGGTTTTTGCATTTTAAGTAGGGCTTTGGATGGTTTTGTGTGAAAGTAAATACAGTACCAGGTGTTATTTTCTCCATTCCACACGTGGAAACTGGAGCACAGGCAAGTGATGCTCTTCTCACATTTTCTCACTGACAGGACATAAGTTATTTCGTTTATTGTTCCAGATGCCAGAATAGTGATCAGAGGGCTTGAAAGGAGACTTGCACAGGTTCACGGATACTGTCATTTGACAAAAACACTCCAGGTGATGATGGAAACAAGTACCTGAAAGGAGCTTGTAGCCAGGTGGGGGTCTGTCTCTTCTCCCAGAAACCAGTGACAGGACAAGAGGACACAGTCTTAAGCTGTGCCAGGGGAAGTTTAGGCTAGACATTATGAAAAAATCCTTCATAGAAAGCGTGACTGGGCATTGGAATAGGCTGCCGAGGAGGTGGTGGAGTCACTGTCCCTGGAGGTGTTTAAAAACAGACTGGATGTGGCACTTAGTGCCATGGTTCAGTTGATGAGGTGATGTTAGGTCATAGGTTGGACTTGATGATCTGAAAAGTCTTTTCCAACCCAGCTAATTCTGTGATTCTGTGTTTGCAGGTGTTGAGGGGAAGCAGAAGTGGGGCTACTAGCAGGAGTATTTAAGAAGGTTTTATTTCTGAATCATAATGTAAATGCTTTTAAAGTAGAGCTCTGATAAGATTTGAAACCTTGCAGACTTTAAGATTTTCACAACAATTTGGTAGTAATAGTCAAAAAGGAGAATATGTATATTCAATTTCTTACTAATGCTTGCTTGTCTCAAAGAATTAACAATGGATATCTCTTGTGGATTTAACATTTTTTTTCTACCCCTTCATTTAACAGCTGTGGAAGTTCCCAAGGGACAGCTGAGGCAGTTTACAAGGCAGTTTTCAACAGAGAGGTTTAGAAAAAAAGAAAGGTGAAAGTTTGATGTCTTTGAGATAGCTACTATTAGAAGAACTTGAAGAAATAAACTTTGGGATCTGTTCACAGTCTTCAACTTAAATATTTACATTTTTTGTCAGTAAAGCTGGTAGTTGTGTGAGATGCTCTTTTTCTAAATATTTTTTTTCTTTGCCAACTCAGTGATGATTGTGTAGGTCTTGTTAATTGTTGTTAATTACAAACACTGATTAGATTTAGAGTATTTAAAAGCACAGCTTCGGAGTTTTGTATTATTCTCTCTCACTGTTCAACTTGGATAATGTTTCATGAACTTTTCTTTAACAGTGTGAAATATCACCTTTCATCCAAGATAATGTTACTGTGACTGAGTTTTCTTGATAAACACTTCCTTTAGGTATGATTGATCTTGTTTTTGATTTATGTGGGTATTTCCTTCTCATTTTTGTAAAAGCTGTGTTTCATTTTCACAAATACGTTTCAGTTAGAAGTAAGACATTTACTACTTCAACTTTGGAAAGCTTGGGTTTTTGTTTTTCTCTTTGGTTTGAGTTTGCATGTCCTCTTTTAAATAACACACAGGAGAAGAATAGAGATTGAGGGATGTTTGAGTGCTGGCTTTCTCTTACATGATCTTAAGTCTAAGTTACCTGTATGAGTTTGGTGAACTTGGCTTTATTAGTTTGAAGGAGGTGTGCCTGGAGTTCTGTAGCCTGGTCAAATGACCCAAGAATTTGGTTAAAAACCTACATATATATATATATAT
>VWYO01011284.1:180492-201461 GCA_013400275.1 Rhadina sibilatrix
TTTTTTGGCGAATACATAGTTCAAAAGTCACCCAGCAGGTCTGCAGCTGGGATAGCTGGGGTTTTTTTGTTTCAGAGACTGGAGGTTTGCCCTGCATATAAATGGGACCTTGAAAATATTGTAAAATGATGGGAGAGAACTTCCTTCACTTTTTTTTTTTTTCTTTATGGTTTTCAACATATTTAGGGTGTTTATAAGTATTTTGTCTTTTGTTTGAAGTGCTTTGGCGTGCCTACAAGTAACATGCCTTACAGCTACAACTGGGTCATCTTGGTGTCCTGAGAGCAACAGCTGGGTAAATATTTAATTGTCAGGCAGCAAATTGTGGGATAAAGTTATCATGCATTATAATTCAGATAATCCTTTTAAATGGATACAGTGGTGATTGTAAATGTGTGCAGTTACAAGTAATAGCAATGTATTTGGATCTGATGTTGGTGGGGCATCATCAGCACTAATCTTGTGCTTCCCCTCAGTCTCCAGTCCTGTAGCTGACTTCTGAACTCTTGCATCTGATTTTATTCCCCAGTGAGATGGGAAGGGGTAAGACCTGCACAGTAATGAGAAGTGAAGGGTTGGAAAGGAGCCACTTTCCCCTGCTCTGCTTCTGAGTTAAGTCCCATCCCTCTCAACCTTCTCTCTTCTTCCTGGAAAGAGAGAGAGCCTGTCTGCTGCTTGGGTGAGGAGGGTTGGAGAGACAGCAGCTCCTTAGTCCTGAGAGGGTAGGAGAGGAGGAACCCAATCACATCTCCCTTAATTCTCCAGACTCCCAAGCAGGATCTGGTTGGGTAGGGGAAGTAAATTAGTAACTGAGTGTAAGAGTGATAAGCTCTCTGCCTGAGGTTTTACTGAGCTGCTTGTCCAAAAGGTTTAATAGTATCCTGACTCTTAGGAGTATATTTTTCAAATTACTTCTGCAAGCATTTGATTAAAATTTCTTGTTGCAATGTTGTTGAGCTCCAAAATATTGTTCTAGGCTATATGATTTCCAAAGAGTTTGAGTCAGAGCTCTTAAATTGTATGTTTGAAACTTTTCTACTGCATAAAAATCCATCTGCAGATTGGTTGAAAACTCCATAGGTGTGAATTGTGTTTTAACCTGGAAAAAGTCCTGTACATTAAATAGCTTAACAAAGTCATACCATCTGTACAGCTTTTTGATAGATGTCTTTGCAGTAGGCCCTGAGAATTTGTAATCCTTACTGGGATAAGACTGGAAAAATAATAAAAAAGTAAATCTATTCATGCCTAAGGAAGCTTTAGCTGGAATGTTCTTGGTGCAGTTCTCATACTGAAGCACATTTATGAGAAACATGGTAACATGGTAGGGATTCTGTTCTCAGTTATGCTTTCATAATACATATTCAACTCTCTTAATTTTCTTTTTTTTTTTTTTTTTACAACTGGGTTCATAGATACTTGTAAACTGAAAATTATAAATGTATTAAGTAGCCACAGGTCTGTGCTACTTCTGTATTGCTTCAGCTATCTGTGGTTGACAGGTAACTTTCATTTTAAAAAAAATATTGTGAGACCAAAATAAGAATATGCAATATTGTAATATAGTGGTTTTCTTAGATGTTATTTTATTGTGCAGGAGAGAGTTGAGTGAGGAATTTGACCAGGAATGTGTTGAAGTATTTCTGTAAAGTGTCAAGGCCTGTGACATCTGTCATTTATACTGACTGATGCCACTCCAGCAAGGCAGCAGCTGCCAGAAAACGATAGTGTATTGCTGAGCTGAGTCGTGACCTGAGCATTCCATTGCACATGAGGTTCCTGTGTTCACAGAGATGTGTTTTTTCAGGATATTCCACTCCTCTTGGACGGGAAGGTGTTTTTAAAAAGTGCTGTATTCCTTAAAAAAAATTTCAGTGGTAAGCGTTAGGGAGCGATGGGCTGTGCCAGAGCTGTTTGCTGTATCCCTCACTCCGTCGCTTTGGCTGGGCTCAGGCTGACAGTGCCGTGCCCTACAGTGAGGTCAGTGGCTCAGCTGGAGTTGTGTAACAACAGGGGCCATTCATAAATGTGTTTCTTGGCCTAGAGACGCTGGATTGCATTTCCTAGTGTAGCATCAGAGCTCGCTGTGCCTCAGGAAATGTGAAAACTGTACTGCAGGATTGGAGTAGCACCCGCCCATTTCCTATGGCTGCGGAGAACCCTCACCTGAGTGTGCACTGGTCAGGTTTATGTTGGAGGAGGAGGAGGTGCCTTGGAAGAAGCTGCAGCCTGTGGCATCCTGGCCCAGATCAGCAATAGTGTGCCCAGCAGGATTAGGGTAATGATTGTTCCCCTGTATTTGGCACTGGTGAGGCCACACCTTGAATCCTGTGTCCATTTCTGGGCCCCTCACTACGAGAAGGACATTGAGGTGCTGAAACAAGTCCAGACAATGGCAGCAAAGTTGGTGAAGGGTCTGGAGCAAAAGTCCTGTGAGGAGCAGCTGAGGGAGCTGGGGTTGCTTAGCCTGGAGAAAAGGAGACTCAGGAGAGACCTTACCTCTCTTTACAGCTCTATGAAGGGGTCGGTCTCTTCTGCCAAGAAAAAGCAACAGGACAAGAGGAAATAGCCTCAAGTTGCAGGGGAGGTTTACATTGGATATTGGGAAACATTTCTTTATGGAAAGGACTGTCAAGCCCTGGAGCAGGCTGCCCTTTGAAGTGGTTGAGTCACTGTTCCTGTAAGTATTCCCAGGAATTGTAGATGTGCTTAGGGACATGGTTTGGCAGAGGGCTTGGCAATGCTGGGTTAACAGTTGGACTTGAACAGAGAGGTTTTTTCCAGCCTAGATGATTCTGTAATTCTGTGACTGCATTCCTTGTCCCCCTGCACTGTTGTGGATAAGGTGAGGATGAATGAGTGAAGTTGAGCCTGGGAATAAGGAAGTGGAGGGGAAGTGTACTTTTTGTCTCTCACCATCCTACTCAATTTTTAATTGACAACAAATTAATTTTCCCAAGTTGAGTCTGCCTTGTCAGTTGTTAAGTGACTTCCGAGTCTTTACCTCCCTCTCTTTTGTTCAGGAGTGGTAAAGTGAGAGTCTAGCAGCTGGAAAATCAGGAACACACGTTCAAAAGACACTTCACACATACCAGTGGACTTCACACATACCAGTGGACTTCACACATACCAGTGTTCAGGGACTGCTGCATTTGTCTAATGCATTCCCTGTGGAGACAGTTGTTCAGCTTATTGATCATAAACCAGAGCAGGCTGGAACATGGGAATAGCACTCCTTGTGCAGGGTAACGTTGGGTGGAAGAACAACGATGTCCCTGTTAGGGATATGCAAGATAATGAGACACTCCTATTTTATTCTCTGTCCTACATGTCAGAGTTAAAAATGTGTGGAAAGTTCTTTTTCAGTGCTTTTCTGCCATTATGTTCTGTTTTTATGAAATGAATTTATTGTATTTATCTGCCAAGCCTTTCCTCATTTACATAGTTTCAATTGTTTCTTCTGTGATGCCCAGGCTCCTGGAGGCAGTAAGCTGTGTAAGCTGAAATATCCAGGCTGTTGCCCTGGTGGTCAGCAGGGATAGGGTTAATTTTCTTCCTAGTAGCTGATACAGTGGTGTGTTTTTTATTTAGTATGAGCATAAGGTTGATAACACACCTACGTTGTGGTCATTGCTGAGTAGTGTTTACCCCAAGTCACGAACTTCTCAGTTTCCCACCTTCTGCCCGTGAAAGTGCTGGAATGGCACAGAATTTGTGAGGGGCCACAGCCAGAACAGCTGACCCAAAATGGTTGAAGGAATATTCCATACCAAAGGGCATCATGCTCAATGTATCAGCGGAGGGGTAGGCTGGCCAGGGCAGCTGCTCAGCGTCTGGCCGGCCATTGGTGAGCAGTCGCATCATGTCCGTTGTATATTCTAATTACCATTATTGTCACAGTTATTCTAATTTTTATTTTCTTCCTTATCTGCCCTATTAAGCTGTTTTTATCTCAGCCTGTGCTTTTTCTCGCTTTTCTGATTCTCTCCCCCATCCCACTGTTGGTGGGGAGTTTTAGGAGTGGCTTTGTGGTGTTGAGTTGCCAGCTGGGGTTAAACCACAGCAGTTATTTCCTGGTGTGTTACGTATTCTTTTATCTGTATTTTTTAGTTTGTAATTCAGGGAGTTGGAGCTGCCAGTACCTTTGTTCTTTTATATCGAGTATCAAGCAGTTACCAAGTAATAAAGAGTGTGGAGCCAGCACATCTATGTATCTCTTTGTATTCTTGACATAACTGGAATATTTTAGGTGGCAGTGGCTGTTACTGTAATCAGGCCCCACAAGTGCACCTTGGTCTGTTTCTTTTTAACTCATGTGTTTCCTCTTTAAAATTGCCTGGCTCCAGGCATTTGTAGAATGTTACCAGTGTTGCCTGGAAATATTTGTCATCCTTCTCCTAAAATAACCATTCCGAGTCAACTGAAAGCTGAACTACTGTTTTTCTGCTGGTTGTCTTATCAGGTTTTCTGACATTTTTCAGTGGGAAGTGGAGACAAAGAATTACAGAAGGTTGCTAGAAATTCTGCTTGCTTCCTAATCCAGCTAGCTCCATGTTTTCATGAGAGCTTGTGCTGGTGCAGAGAAATTATAGTTTAGGGACTGGATTAGAGAGAAAGATGAGATGGTGGCAGTTGACACCCAGACTGGTCTGGCTTTGTGACTGACCAGTTGAAACATGCTGTAGTGCTAAAGGTTCTTTCTGCACTACTGAGTGTCTGAAATGAGGAAGCTTTCCCCTGAAATTCTTGTGCGGTCCTGAAAATAGATAAGACCTTTGTGGTGCAGAGGAGGTGCCACTGACTGGGAAGCCTTGAAATACCTACCTGCTCGGAATGCACACATTGCACAAAGAGTTCAAACAGGTTTGAGTTACAAGAGATTTAACACTTGTCCTGAGGCTGTACCTATACTTTCTCTCCCCTCCTTGACTGCAATCCAAAACCCTGTGTCTACTCAGGTCCTTGCAATGCCGCATCCCTGGCAGTCTGAGGGAGCCCCAGATTGGTGAGATGACAGAGTGACACCTCTCTTTCATCTAGCTGATCCTGTGGGGTTGCTAGAGGAGTTTTACAGGTCAGAGTGGTAGAAAAAGCACCAATGAGGGACAACCTAGTAATAGGAAGTTGCTTTTCAAAGGGTCAGTGGGCCAGACTGTCTGCATAAAGTAGGTGCTTTGGTCTGTGGTGGGACTGTCATCAACAGGTATTCTAGGTGATAACAGAGAGGAGTTACTCTCTGGGAGCACTAGGACTTCTCCACAGATATGGACAAGAGGGTGGGCAGCTTGATGTGTGTAAGAAGAATGACATCTCTAATGATTAAAATCTCCAGATGGAGAAGATGCTAAAAGGGCACTGATAGATTGTGGTTTGCTTTTAGGAGCAAAGGCTTGAGCCTTTGTTTCCAATGGAAGGGTTTGTTGTGGGAGTTATTTCTGGGCACTCTTGCTTCTGTCCCGGTATGCCTGAGTGCCTGCGTGCTGGTTCTGCTGTGCTAGGAGGAAAGGAGGGAGGCTGGCTGCCATCCCGGGCTGGTTCATGAGCTGAGGGAGGGGCATGTGGGACAGCACCAGGAGGCCTCTTTGGCCTGAGGAAAAATGGGATGTGTTGGCTCTTTTTTTTTTTTTTTCCCCTCGTTATTAATTTTTTTTCCCCATCCTGTGATATGGAGCTGATTCTTTCCTGCAGCCTGTGAGAGGTAACAGAGGTCTCTTTATGGTGTGGGGTTTCCTGGATGAAAAGCGTCTGCTCTTGTAAAGTGCTTTCCATAGTTCTTGGAGTGAATGTTCGACAGGAAGGAGGGATGTGGCAGCAGCAGTGAGTGGTTTAATGTGCTTTCTTCATTTAGCTTGAAATTCTGAGAACTAGAAAGGGAGTTTGTTTGAGGATTGGATTTTTTTGTTGTTGTTATTTCTTTTTCTTTTGAAATAGCACCATTTTTCAGTGCCGGTTGGTGGGTTTTAAATAGGAAGGGATAATAGGATTATGAAAGTGTTGTGTAAAAGACGTGTTAAAATCTATTTGCTTAACGCCCTACTGAGAAACTAACCTGTTGAAAAGAAGAAAATGCCTGTGAAAGGAGCAGGTATAGACTCTTGTAAAACTTGAAGACTTGAACTGTCCTGCATAGAAAAGTTGATGCTGTACAGTGATCTTTCTACCTTGGCAGTTGTCAGAAATTTTAGTTCCTTCTTGGTGGATTTCATGATGAAGAATGCTACACTTCCTGATGTACCCAGAGCTAACCCATTGCTGCTTTTGATTTTGGCCTAGATAAAATAATAAATAATTGTCTGTTTAGTACAGAGCTGATTGAATGCAGTCGCAGGGAACTCTTCCATGCTTCATTTCCTGCTTGAACTTATTACAGTTCTTAGAGTTAGGTTGAAGTGAATGCTCATTGCTGCTGAACCTGTTCTGCTGCCTTTGGAATTGGTGTGTGAACTTGAGGAGCTTGCAGGGGCTTCTAGAAAATCCTGCATGGGAAATCTGTCCTTACTTGACCATGTAAAACAGGTAGTCAGAAAGTTGGTTCGTGTAAATTAAAAATTAATTTTCCTTTCATCAGATGAAAATATCTTTCTGGAGCTGTCCTGCAGATGTTCCCCACAGAGTGAATTGTTTTAAATGTGAACATATGAAAAGTAAAATTTAGGCACTATGTTCTCACTGATTATTTATGCTGTTAAGCATAACTTTATTTTGATAAGTAACCACGTGAATCTAGGCTTTAGCATAATTATCATAATGACAGTTTTTATCTAAAAATGTATCAGGGAAAAATCACTGTTTGGAACATTATGAGTTTTTATCAACTCCAGTTACTTACCAGATTTTGTTCATAAGGTTACTTTCCTTCACTAATACCTAGACCAGGGCTACCAGTTCTCAGTCTTCTGGCTGATACTGACTTTGTCTAGGAATTCTGCTTCGATGAAAAAGAACAGCCTTTAGTCCAGTATTCCTGGGCATTTCTGAGCTTGGTAGTGCTACTGGCTTCACTCAGGAGGCAAATGCACAGGTTGACCCTGCAGCCCTTACATGGGGAACCAGCTTGTACGTGTGTGTTGCTTGCCTGTTCTGTGCTTGCACCATGTGTCAGATTCCAGTGCATGTGTGTTTCTGCTGGGAAAACCTTGGATGAGTATGGATGAGGTTCTGATCTTCCTGGTTTGCTTCAGAAGAAGTCTTGTCCATGCTGGAACATTGCTTACTATTTTGGACTACCTGGATGGAAAAGGGCAAATTAGGGCTTCATGTTTGTGGCATTAGGCTCAAGGATGAGAACTGAATGCCCCTGTTCCTGGAGGAGTCATACAGCTCTGTGTCCTGGATGGAGTTCCTGCAGAAAAATGAGCCAGAAACCTTCCAATAAGGAAGCAGGGTTTGGCATGTGATTCAAAACACGTAGCAGGCTATAGACCTTGAGTTGACAGACAAGCTGCAGAGCACAAGGACAGTTGTTGGTACAGATGTGATGTTGGGGAAGGCAGAACATGCACTATTTTTGTGCCTCAGCATGATCAGGGCGCTATTTAGAATTGTGTTGCAGCGTCTGTCTAGATACGAGTGTATCTGGATGTAGATGGAAACCTTTCACCTTTTCCATCGATTTTAGAATTCTGACTGGTGCCATATTTGCATAACTGTGGCTTTGTTCTGTTTAATTTTTTAGTACTATACATTTTGAAATGGGTACTGTGGTGGTTTTGACCTTGTGGTCTGAAGGGCCGTACCCTTCTAGCCAGCTGTAACTTTCTAAACTAGGTTTGGTTATGCTTCACTGAGAATTTTGTTCACAAGAAAGTTGCACTTTGTTTCCTATGTGAAACTATGAAAGTTTCTTTGGTCTATTTTATGAAGGTCACATAAAACTAGAGTCAGGTTTCAGAGCTACGGGAAGAGTTTGGTTGCACCACAAGTGTTCTCCCACCCATGTTTGAGGGTTGGTCACCCTGAATTATGAAGTACAGGAGAAAAAAAGAACCATGTTCCCAGCTTCTGAGATACTACTGTTTATAGTAAGATTTGTTTAGTATTGAATTATTGTTTGCACATGGTATAATGTATGACTAGGTGGCCTTTTTCACCACCACCCCCAACCAATACATCGGCCATAATCCAGAGATATCAAAGATGAAAAGATGTAGCTCATTAACTACATAGGGAACAGAAGGAAGATGGGAAATTGATCAGTGGGACAAGGGACTTGGTTGGTCACGGTGTGGAAAAGACTCAGCTACTGAATGTCTCTTCTGCCTCAGTTGTTGCTGTCAAGACTGTTAAGGCTGGAGTAGATGTTGCATGACTATTCTAGTCAGTATTTGATTAAGACAATTCCCTTAATAATGATTTCATGTTGTGTTATAACTCTGGCGTTTATCCTACTTCTCCAAGTATGGCTTTTTAGCAGCAGGCCCTCAGCCTAACTTTTTTTTTTTTTTTTTCTTTTCTTTTCTTTTTTCTTTTTTCTTTAACAAGGTCCAAGCTCTGGTCTTCTTGGCTTTAGGTTAGCTGCCTGACTTAGCAACCAAGGTACTTTAGGCTTGCTTGTGAAAGAAGACTTTTTTAACTGAAGAGCCCTTAGTGTGAAATGGTAACACAATACCCTCCAGAGGGGCAGTGGCCAGGGTTTTTTTTTGTTTCTCTGACAGGCAGGTTCTTATTGAGGCTTAACTTTTCCTTGTCCTTTTATTCTCAATTATTGTCCTCTTAAGTTCCCAAGTTCTCAGTCTTTGGCAGGAGTCATAAAAGTGACAGCTCTTCACTGTCATCTTCATTCATAAGGGCACAGTTCTTCCTCCTCTGTTGGTAGAATCAGGTTTGCCTTTCTGTGCTCATGCCATTCTCATGTTTCAGGGGGAAAAAAGCCAGGCAAACAGCCTTTTAACCTCTGAAGTAATAAGGTAAGGTAAATTGTTGGGTAAATTCATCTGTGTTTTTCCATTTAAAATACCAAAAGACCTTTGTGTGTCTACATTTTGAAATACTTTCTGTATTCTCTGTAGATAACACCAAAAAAAATCAAGCTGCAGGTTTCTGAAACATGAATTATTGCCCTTCTGCATGAGTGTTGTGATGAGCTGAAGGTAGCTAATGGTTGTGATTGTGTGTGCATATTTATGCTGCTCTGTTGAAGGGCTCAGGTGTATTTTAAGCAGGAGCAGCATTCTTTCACTGCCATAAAAGCCAGTGGAGATGTGAGTTTAGTTATTACGGGAAATTATTCACACTGACAGTAGTATAATGTGAATATTTCTCAGAGACAAGTAACATGAACTTTTAGTAGCAGCTGCTTATAGAACCTTGCAAAGCTGACAAAGGAAATTGATATGCGTGAGATTTGGAATAGGAGTGGAGGAGAGTAGAAATAAGGTTCATGCAGTAAGTTCATAGCTTGTGTCCATAATTCTAACATCCTAGTACCTTAGCAATTTTACACCTGCATGCTCCTCCTGATATTTTAACAAAAACAACAAAATACTTCAGAAGCTGCTTCTTCTGACTAATACTGCTGACTGCCTCCTGGTGTTACTTTGTCTTTTCCCATGGATAGTTAATTTTCGACTTTATTTATGGACAAAAGAATTTCTTATGGGGGACAGCCCATTTGCGCTGAATACCAGTGGTGAGCAACTGTTTTAACTCTTTAAAGACTGTAGTCCATTTCTTGGAAAGTGGGAAGCTGTGAATATAATAAACACCTTTTGATAGTCATTTGCTGCGTGTTAAGTTCAGTATTTTTAACTTTTATGTTGTCCTTTTCAGCCCAAGTTAATCTGGGGTGCACTTGGATTGGGTGATGGAGAAGGAAGTTCCCATCTCGTGCATTCACTTTGTGCAGTGAGACCTTTGGTTTGTTTTGGAAAAAATTACACCCTTTGGAGGAAGTGCTTCATCTGATGAATGCTGCATTGTAGCTGAGAGGCCATGAAAGGCAGCAACTTAGAGTATTCTATAGAAACTTGTAGGTAGAGTTTAGATAAGCTAATTAAATCAAATTCTTTGATTTAATAATTACAGGCTGATATCACCCATGGTGTCCACCACTGCTCTAGGATGATTTGTAGAGCTTATTACTGATTTCCTGTGTGCAGTTATTGCAGGGTGTAAACTGATGGGGGAGAGTGGACATTTTCTCTTTTATTTGAGTCCCTGTACTTCCTTAGAACATTGCTGTGTGTTGCATGTAAATGGGGATAGCAGGTTGGCTCTTCGATGAAGTGCCAGCCAGGAGGGACAGCAGCTGATAATTCCCAGTGAACCCTAAAAGCTTGGGAGTTCATCTTGTTAGTCCTGGGTCAGGCTCCCATACACATTCCCATGGATCAGCAAAATTCTCCAGAAGACACCAGACCTAAACTAGTGGAAATGTAGAGTTACTGTACTCCTTGTGCCTGTGATATCTCTACAGGGTCTCATGTACTTTAGAGGCTGGTATAAAATAACTTTTGCCATGTTTTTGTGCTTCTTCTCTTTGATCTAGCTGTTTCATGTGCATTGTCTTTAATCACTGCCTTTGCTTCACTTAGCTTCACTCCTTGTTGTTCTCAGAGGTGGCAGTTTTCTTATGTGTTTTCCATATCATAGCTCTATTTTATTAAAATTTCATTCTTTCTCTGCTATGAGATAATAATAACAGCCAAAAGAAGTAGAGTGGTAACTATTGTATGATGGCAGTGAAAGTATGAAAATGGAGTCCTTGAAAAAGGGCAGAAAGTGGAATAAAGGCTCCTCACAGACCTAACACCTTTGAAAAATGGAACCTTTCTCTTAAAAAGCAGGGAGATTTTCCTCCTTCAACTGCATGTGAGAGGGGGGAATACTGGACAAAGACCCAAAAGGTAGTACTGACAAGCAGCAGATAAAGAATAATGATTTGTGATACCAGTCAGGTGTTGTGGGTTTCACACTGCATTGTGCAGAGCAAATACATCAGTATACTGTCTTTCAGAAGAAAACAGGTTATTTCTGCATGTGGCTTTCATTTTGGATGGGCTTTACTCATGGCCAGCAGAATCTCTTGTTTTGCAGCTGTTGTTAATTTTGGTAGGGACAGAAGTAGTAAAACCTGTTTATTGCCAGGCACTATACACAGATGTAACATGGGGCAGTGGCTGCACTTTCTGATCCGAAAAAAAAAAAAAGAGACTGAGAGAGAACAACAAAACAGGAAAGTGATTTGCATAAAATAATGCAGCTGTTTTGTGGCTGAACTAAGACTAAAGCTCAGTGTCTTTGTTTCTGACCGGTTGTTCATACTTGCTGTTCCTTTTGTGTATTGTCACAACCTGTTTTCATGAAATCTGTGAAGGTGTAGCTGTGGAGGTGGTAGAAACTAATTCTCTCCTTCCTTCTTTCTTTTTTTGTGGTCCAGGTTAATGTCATATTTTGTGACATTTGGAGAGCAAACAACACTATGGCTCCATGAATTTCAAAACTGCAGGAAGTGCGGCAGCCCTCCCTACCTCCAGCTTTATTTCCTTACTGTGACGTTCTTATTGGGAGCTGTGGTTTCATCCCCACTGGATATGCAGTGACCTGCCTTGGCATCAGAGCAGAGGAAGCTGTTTGTGGATCAGGGAAAGCCATGGCCTTGGGCTTGAATGTTTTTAACTTCTTCTATAAGTTCAAAGTGTTGGTGCTTGTTACTTTATTTGCAATGGTGCTATGGACCACATTCAGTTACTTAGTGGACACCAGACAAGAAATTCCTAAAGCTAGGAGCATGGTGGAGTTTTTCAGGAAGGTAACTAGCCTGGAGCACAGTAAAAAGGAAGAGAAGATTGAACCCACTGCAGACGTTCCCGTGGTGAAGTCATTTCAGGGTCCCTGCCCAGCTCTGTCTCCATACCTGCGTAAGTGATGGTGTTTTCCTCTCCTCTCTGACAAGTTAATCCACTGTAGTGCTGCCAGCTTGGGTTTCTTCCTAGCCATATTCCAGTTGGATACCTTTCCTGTGAAACCAATACAACCAGTTGCTGAAAGCACTCTGGGGTGAGGGAGTGTCTTGTGGCACCCAGTGCCTGTGCTGGGTCTGGCTGGGAGAGCAGCTGGTGATGCACTCTGCACTGGTTGATAGAAAAGCTTTGGTAACACACCAGAAACCTGGCTATGCTGAACAGTGTTTGCACTCTGATGAGGCTTTGTCTCTGTCTGTCCTAGCCCCCTAAAATCCAGTGGGGTGGACACAGCTTGGACTGCTGACTCCAGCTGACTGCAGTGGTATTCCATACTCTGTGACTGTGCCATTCATCGTGCTCAGCAGTAAAAGCTCAGGGAAAGGAGGAAGGAGAGATGTTCATGGTAGCAGCATTTGTCTTCACAACAACTGCTGTGTGTGCTGAAGCCCTGCTTCCCTAGATGTGGCCAGACATCTGCCTGCCAATGGGGATTAATGAAGGAATTTTTCTTTTTCACTTGCTTACATGTGCATCTTTTGCTTTTTCTAAAACTAAAATATTTTTGTCTTAACCACAAATGTTTTTATCTTTCCTCAGTTTTTTGCCTTTTCATTATTAGATATACTTTGTTGTCTCTGTATTGACAATTGAAGGACTTCACAACTCTGTTGGAGCTAGCACTAATTATGATGAAGGTTCAAATGGGTGTCTGTTTTCTTGGTTTGGACATTTTCATTATTCTACTTTTTCCTTGGCTTAGTACTGCTAGCAGCAGCAGGCTCCTGCTTTGCAGTATCATATCATTATCTTCTTTCTCTTCCTTATTGTGAACCTGATTAGGAATTTGTTTGGGAGGCTGGATTCTTCCTTCTTCCCTGATGCAGTCCAAAAAGCTTCTGTCTCCCTGCACACTCTCACCTTGACCCCAAGACACATTTGATTAAGTAAATGCAGCAATGGCTGTACCCATCACAGTTGCCTGAATCGTACTTTTCCATGGGCTTGCTGAGTCCAGAGGAGCTGGGATGGTAGCTCAATGCAAGAGAAGGGATGAAAATTTTGTTTGGCTATAGAAAGCCTTATTATGTTTTATTGTACTAATTTATAGCCTTGAGCCTGTTGTGCTTTTTTTTTGTGCTTTTGGTACCAATGACTTCTTACAGCCACAGTCCTATGTCTCTTTCCACTTTCTTCTCCTCTGCTTTGCCCTGGGAGCCATTTCTGGCCAATCCTTCTGCAGTAGCTTATAATTTCTCTTGGGCTTTTAAAAGATATTTTTATTTTATTGCCACTATTTCATAGTCAGTTTAAGCAACAATAAACTTGTTTATTGTTGCTTAAACTGACTATGCAACACCCTCTCCTTCCACTGCCTGCATAAAATCCTTGTAGTACTACTTTTCTCTTGGAAGGACAGGGAAACCACTTGGGGCTTGAACCTGATTTTCTTACACTGGTTCCATCGAGCTTCATTAAGTGACTGGACCGGCCACAACCTGAAAGGTTCTTGTGCTTCTCTTACAGGAGGTGCCAGCAAACTCTCCTTCAGACCATCTGTCACACTGGAAGAAGTGCAAAAGGAGAACCCTCAGGTAGCCAAGGGCCGGTACCAGCCTGCGGAGTGCTCAGCCCTGCAGCGCGTGGCCATCCTTATCCCTCACCGCAACCGAGAGAAGCATCTGCTCTACCTCCTGCAGCACCTCCACCCCTTCCTGCAAAGGCAGCAGCTGGATTATGGCATCTACGTCATTCACCAGGTGAGGCAGCAGTGCAGAGCTGTCTGGGTGAGGGTGATGGCTGTGCCCTGCAGCCTGAGGAGAGGCTTCTGCTGCCTCTGCTGGCTGACATCAGTCCTCCATGCCTGCTTCTCACAATTCTGCTGGCTGGGGTATGCAACAGTGCCTGCAGCCACTGCTGGTGGCACTCCTGGATCTCAGAGCTGGGGAGTATTGGCAGTGTTTTTAACTGGTGTTCATTTCTCAGTCTAAGTAACTTGGTGTTTCTGAGTTACCATGCAAGGTGAGCATCTTTTGCACTGCTAATGCAGCTCACTTCTCTTGTGGTATCCACACATGTAACTAGGCTGGCCTGTTCTGAGTCATTTAGGTGGAAGGCTCCAGTTTGTCTCTAGCCCTTCTCTCCCATCAGGCTCTTGTGCTTAGTAAGTTGTGTGTATTGTGTGGTTTTACTTTTGCTTTCTCAAATTTAATACGACAGCAGCTGCTTGTAGCTGCTTTATTTACCCAGCAAGTGCTGTGGGAAGTAGTCATTGTGGAAGAGCACTTGATTCCTGAAAGATTTATTACTTTCTTTATTTGTCTTCTTTCTAGCAGTGCTGTCTCAGTGGCTAAAACTTAAGCAGACCTGTGCCATGTTGTCTTTCATCAAGGTGCTTATGTTCTAATTGCATGTGCCAAAGGCATTACATATTTCTCTTCTGTAATATGTTGTGTTTTTCTTGATCTTCTGTTATGTTTGCTTTCTTTTACTCTCATTTACTTTTATGTTCAGCTTTGGCTTCAAAAAGTCATTTGAGACAGTAGAAGAAAAAGTGATAAATTAATACAGTTTCTCTTCCCTCCTGACTAAAGAGCCTAGAGTCAATTAATCAGTGTGAAGCAGTGCTTTCTAGTGAAAGCTTCCACTCTTACACTTCTGCTCATCTGAGTGTCTCAGCAGAACAGCAGTAAAAGTCATGGCATTATATTTTTATTTGGAATGAACTGTTCTTTGATTGTTTAGGGTCATCATGTGGCCTCTAGAGTGGAAAATCAAGGGCTTTTTTTCCTCCATTAGTATGTACTATAATCATACATTTACTGGCTCATTCTAGCAGGAAGCAGTGGTTGGGAATAAATTATTGGGAGAATGGGCATATGTTTTTAATTTATTGAAATACGTGAAGTGGAGAACTGCTGTTGTCATGTTAGCAAAAAGAAATACAGAAGTATGGCAGTTTTGTCTGATGAGTTCAGCAGTGTCAAATCTGAAGTTGTTCTACCAGAGATTGTGCTTGGAAGGTTGGCAGCTTTCACATGGCTTTTCCATGTAGATAGGCATGCCCAAGGACTGGAAAGTGGGTTTAGCAAAACTCTCCTGGAGCAAATCCATTTTCACTCTCAATTTGTGATGTTTATTAGTTGTTCTAAGTCTCTTCTGAGGAAAGAAAAACCGGATTTAACTGTTAAGTTACACAGTCTACTTTGGAGGTAGATTAAATGGGCCTTTTTTTTTCTGTGAGCCACTGAAGGGCTTACTCCAGATTTTTTCTTTATGGGCTACTTTTAACTTCTCTAAATGTGAGCATACATGAATACTGTGCTCAAAACAATGTGAGTTTGTAATCTCTAAAGGGTGAGTAATTTCTTTCCCAACATAAGTTTGTCTTGTGGTGGTCAGTGTTATTTTCCATAGAAACAAAGGGAGACAATTCTGTCTTGATAATCTTGATAAAAGATGAGTAAATTTTGCCATTTGTTCCGTGTGTGGTCTGACATGGAAAACTGCCCTTCCTGGAAAGCAGTGTCAGCTGGCATTTGGCTGCTATGGTGGCCTGCACTGCTGAGGAAAACAGAACTTCAGCAGATGGAAGAGGCTGTCCTGAACTAAGCTGGGTTTGATACTCAATACAAGTGATGTTCTCTGAGTGTACCTTAACAGCCATCTGATTTGCCCTGTTCACTCAATAACCTGTGTTTTCATCCTCAGGAGGAGACTGTCTCATGGGTATTTTCATATATGGGACATTTTAAGAAAAAGAAAACACACCAAAAAACTCACCATTCAGAAGTGTGACATCCTGATTTCGGCTGAATTGCATCTAAATTTTTTACTGGAAAATTTTTCTCCAGAGGATAGATGCAATTGATTATCTGTCTCGTAATTTCTCAGAATGGGCACTGTATTGTATTTTTCAGACTGCAGGTATGAAGAGTCATAAATCCCATAAATCATCTTAATTCCAGAGCAGATGGTTGTTTTAGTGAACAAATCCTTTTTTAGAGCCAAGCATTACTTTCTAGAACAATAAAACATGCTTTGTATACAACAGCTTTTCCCTACAGCTTACCTTCTCTCAGCTTGAGGAGGCCAGCTTCTTTCTCATTTTCCAAGGACCCTCTTTCTGTACTTCTACAAAATTTGCTAGAATTCCAAGCAGTTTCTATTGAAAACATTTTTTTTATTATTATTCTGTCAAGTACACAGGTTCCTTGCTATGGAAAATGGCTATCCTGTCTTTTTCTGGGAGGGCAGGGGTTGGCCCTCTGGTTTCCTAGTGGGAGCTTGAGGCAAATCCTCACTCTGTCCTCAAGAGCAGCAGAAAGCTTTCTGCAGACTTGTGTGCAGCCAGGTAAAAAATGAAATAGCAAGATAAGCACACATCTTGTTCCAAAATGAATGTTGACACGATAAGCTTACAGAACTGCCAGGTGTGTGTGGATATACTTGAACCTGAGGTGAAAAATTCGATTTTTGAAGAATGAATACCAAGGTAACTTACAGCAAAAGCAAACGATGAAGGCTAATAAAAAGGTGAAGCTCTGTGCTAGGAGCATGCCCTCTGCAACAGCATAATCAGGTTATAGGTAGAAGGCAAAAATGAAGAGACCTGCTTTTTACTCCCACTCTGCCACCTGTGTGTGAGCTGAGGAAATACAGGGAACTCTTTCAGCATTGCTGTCCTCCAAGCTGAGGGGACAGGCAAAAATCGTTCGTGGCAAGGGCTCTGATATCCACAGACTAATTAGCATGGGATTAACATGGGGGTTTGGTTTTGCTTTTTTTTAAAAAGAACTTCCATGAGCCTCACTGTATGGAACACCAGTTTCTAGACTGTACTGATACCTCTTCTGTTGTGGAGCTGGGTGGTAACTCCAGGACTGGGGGCAGAAGGGCGGTTAAGCCACGGAGCAGTTACACTTGTGGTGCCCAGCTAAGCACAGGCTTTCCTGGGCCTGGCTGGGTATATTTGTGATGAGTAGAGGCTGGAGAAACTTTGCACCATTGGCCACTCTGATGCTGTGCCCAGTGTCACGGGGCACTCTGTGCAGTTACTCCTCTGGAGGTGCTGGAAAAGCCACACGGGTGTGGTTGCAAACCTTGCAGTCGGAACAAATGCCCGGGAGCAGCTCTGGTTCAAAAGCTGTGGCACTCTCTTCAGAGTTGTTTCTTTCCATTCTTTCCCACAGGCTGGCAACACCAAATTTAATCGAGCCAAACTGCTGAATGTAGGATACCTGGAGGCCCTAAAAGAAGCAAACTGGGACTGTTTCATTTTCCATGATGTGGATCTGGTGCCAGAAAATGACTTTAACATTTACATGTGTGACACACAACCAAAGCACCTTGTTGTTGGCAGAAACAATACTGGATACAGGTAGGAAACCAAGAATATGGGAAGAATGCCAACAGGGAAATGCCATGTTACTGATAATGTTCCTCTTCTGATGGAGCTGTGTGCTGATATCTGCCCTTCCTCCTGGCACCAGGGGTCTGGTGGTAACACTTCACCTCTCTGGAGTACAGAACTGGAGGACAGACACCTCTGTAGTCAGTCCTGTGGTCACCTGCACAAATGATCATTGTCATTGTTCTGGTTTCTGGAGTTGAATTAAGGGGTGTTTCAAGAGGAAAGCAATGTGCCAGAGGTGGTGCAGAGACCTTTTGGCAATGCTAGATACACATTTGCAGTTTCCTGATCTGGTGATTTGAGGGTGTGATCTTGCTATAACAGAACTTGCCACTTACTTCTGCTGTTGCAGAGGTAATGTCTGATATTGAGAGCTCAAGTGTGGGAATTTGCCAAGGGATAGGGCTGTCCTTTAATTATTTCACTGAACAGTGTATAACACAGGATCATTCTGATTTTTAATGAGTCCCATAAGAGTTTATGTGATATAAATAGTTTAAAGTGAAAAGTCAGGTTCAGTCCACCTCAGAGAGAAAAGACTCCTGAGTTTGGTGAATTTAATGACTAAAAATGTTTTCATTGAACTTGTTTCTTTCAAGATTCAGTTCATGTCACATCACTCTAAATATTGATTAGAAGCAGGCTTTTCAAAAGCTGATCTCAAAATACTTTGAAGTAAAGCTCTGCTTTGCTTCTGTATTTCCTTTGTTAAATATATGAGAAAGAGATGGGATGTGCCAATACTGACACAGAATAATATTCACTTTCCAGTAGTTTAGTGAAAACTGGAACAAGTACATATGTACTAGGCTTGTGACAGGCTTTTGGAGCAATTGCAGAGTACTCTACTGGAATGCTGGTGGCTTGAATTTGATAATTCAACTTGAATTGATAATTAATACTTTTTCTGTGTCACTGCCTGTGTTTATGCACCCATGAAGTGGGTTCATAATGCTCTGCTTCCAAGGCATGTCTGAAGGAATTCAGATTCTTAGGTCAAGAATGATTCTTGAACTGATCTGATATCACAGATTGAAATCCCAGTTGGGTGACCTCAGTGTTTTGCTACAACTGAGGTGAGCATACTGAGACATATTGCTCAGATGAGGTAGAGAAGACTGAACCCATCCATGTTCTGTATTAACACAAAATGTCCTGAGCAGAAATGTGGGTTTGTTTGTGTTTTGTGGGATTTTTTCTTTTTTTTTGTTTGTTTTGATTTTGGGGTGTTTTGCGGGGAGTTGGTCTTTTGTTTGTTGTCTGTTTTTTGGTTTTGGGGGTTTATTAGTTACCTTGGTGTGGGGGGAATTATTTTTCTTCCAGAGGGCTACATTCTATTGTGATGCAGTTTGCAGTAATCTCGGCAGCCATCTGCCGTTGGAGATCCAGTGCTTTATCATTAGCTACATAAACTACAGCTCAGTTTTGGATTCTTTTGGACAGAAGACTTACGTATTAAAACTTTGAAGATAAGGTTGGGAAGGCTCTTTTATTTTAATTAAGGTTTTTCCTTGAGACCAGCACAACATCTTTTCCTCCTGACCATTCCTATTGTATGTAGTCTTCAGTCCAATTTTAAAAATTCCAAAGGAGCTGATGTTCTCTTGTCCTCAGGGAAGGAGTGCTTACAGGGGTTGTTACAGAGAGACATTTTTGCAGGTGATATCAGCTGGGAGCAAGTTATACCTGGGCCCTGCCAGTTCTGTGCTGCCTGAGGAGGGTTGAGTGGGCAGCACTGTTCTGATTACAAGACAAGAAAATGGATGGGGTAGGAAGGGACCTCTGGGAATCGTCCAGTCCAGCCCCTGTGCCAGGGTAGGGTCACCTAGAGCAGGTGACACAAGAACTCATCCAGGTGGGTTTGGAATGTCTGCAGAGAGGGAGAGTCCACAGCCTCCCTAGGCAACCTCTTCCAGTGCTCTGCCACCCTCCATGGAAAGAAGTTCTTCCTCATGTTGAGGTGGAACTTTTTGTGTTTTAGTTTATGGCCATTGCTCTTTATCCTGTCCGTGGAAACCATTCAGGGGTCTGGCACCATCCCCATGGCACCCACCTTGCAGATACTTATTTGCATTGATGAAATCCTCTCTCAGTTTTCTCTTCTCCAGATGAAACAGGCCCAGCTCCTGCAGCCTCTTCTCATAAGGGAGATGTTCCAGACCCCTTATCATCTTTGTGGCCTCTGCTGGACCTTCTCCAGCAGTTCCTTGTCTTTCTTGAACTGTGGAGACCAGAACTGAACACAGCACTCCTCTAGGGCTCCTCTCTAGGGCTGAGTAGGGGAGGAGAATCTCCCCTCATCTTGCCGGCCCCACTCTTCCCAGTGTACCCCAGCTCTGGCTCCTTTGGTGTCTGCCTCTGCAGTGGTGTAGGGGAATTATGGGGTAAATAAGCAAGCAGTGGGGTGTTTATATGGGTGTGTGCATGGGAAGTCAGTTCCCAGACTGTCAGGCTGCTGGAATGGGATGTGGTCCTGTTGGTGGCTGTGCTGAAAGCACGGCTGGGGAGGGCTCTGCCCTGCTGTTCCTGTTTATGGGACCTCCTTGCTGTCCATTCCATTTGTTTACCGCATTCCTCTGGAGTATCCACAGCAGAAGTCTCAAGGTAGTAATGTGTAATTAAAACTTGATGGAACTTCCTCAACCTTGTGGCTTGTCTCCTCCAAGGGAGGAGATAAAGGAGAGAGAACAAATCTGTTCACAAGTCAGGCCTGATCAACCTGATAGCCTTCTCTGATTTGACTAGCTTGGATGAGGGTGTAGTAGTGGATAATGTTTATCTTAGGAAGGCTTTCAGCACTGTCTCCCATAATGGCCCCACTGACAAAGTGGTCAAGTACAGAATGGTAAAGGGACAGTGAGATGGGCTGAGACTGCCAGAACTGCTGGGCTCAGAGGGTTCTGATCAGTGGAGCAAAGCCCAGCTGGATGCCAGTCACTTGTGATTTACAGCAGAGTTTGATACTGGGGCTAGTACTAGTTAGTCTTCTTCAGTAGCCTGGAAGATGTGGCAGATTGCAGCCTCAGCAGGTTTGCAGAGGACAGAAGTCTCACAGAAGGGTTGGTTTATGTAACAGGGCCTTTGTCAGGCTGGAGAATGTGGCCAGCAGAAATCTGAACAGAGAAGTTGAACAAAGGGAAATGCAGTGTCCTGCACCTGGAGAGAAGTAACTCTGTGTGCCAGTAGCTGCTGGAGGCCAACTCTCTGGAAAGCAGCTTTACTGGAAAGAATTTACCCAAGGAAATTCACTTGGGGGCAGTGTGCCCTTGTGACAGAGGCCAGTGGCAACCTGGGGGGGAGTTATCAGCAGGTTGAGGGAGGTGATTGTTCCTTCTGCTCAGCACCATGGAGATGATACCTGGAGTACTGTGTCCAGTTCTGGGACATACTGGAGTAAGTCCAGAGGAGAGCCTGAGAAGATGATTAAGGGATTGCAGCATCCGACATGTGAGGGGGGCTGAGAGTGCTGGCACTGTTTAGCAGAGAGAAGGCAGAGGGGGATCTTGGAAATGTGTATGCATAATACCTGATGGACAGGAGTAGAGACTGTGGAGCCAGACCCTTCTCAGTGAAAGGCAAGAGATAATGGGCACAAACTGAAATACAGGAAATTCTACTTAAACATATGAAAAACCTCTTTTTTTTTTTTTTTTTTT